>VXBT01000185.1:351703-529753 GCA_013400235.1 Oriolus oriolus | reverse complement strand
GCGGGGGGGGGGGGGGGGAGGGGGGCGCCCGCGCCGCCCGCGCATGCGCGCAGAGATCCCCCCCCGGCCCGCCTCCTCTTGGTGCCGCGCGCGGGCTGCGCACGCGCCGCCTCAGCGCCGCCCCCCCCGCCCCTCACCGGCGCTGAGGGCGGGGAGTTTTCCCGCTCGCTCCCTCAGAGGATCAATGAGGTTGGGCAAGACCACCGAGATCAGCGAGTCCAAATCCACCGTGTCAACCAGACCAAGGTACTCGGTGCCACGTCCAGTGTTTCCCTAAACACCTGCAGGGACGGTGACTCCGCCGCCTCCCTGGGCAGCCCGTTCCTAATTACAGAATCCTAGAATTGTTAGGGTTGGAAGGAACCTCTGGACATCATCCAGTCCATCCCCCCTGCCCAGGCAGGGTCACTGGAGCAGGTGACACAGGAACGCGTCCAGGCGGGTTTGGAATGTCTCCAAAGAGGGAGACTCCACGCCCTCCCTGGCCAGCTGTTCCACTGCTCTGCCGCCCTTGCTGCGAAGTTCACTTACATTTACATCTTCACCCTTTCTGTGAAGAAATTCCTCCCGCTGTCCAACCTAAACCTCCCCTGGCGCAGCTTAGGACCACTGCCTCTTGCCCTGTCCGTGTTCCCCGGGAGCAGAGCCGACGCCCACCTGGCTCCACCCTCTTGTCAGGGAGTTGTGGAGAGCCAGAAGGTCCCTCCTGAGCCGCCTCTTCTCCAGGCTGAGCTCTCCGTGAGGCGCCGCTCCCTAAACAGCGAAAAGACAGCCGGGGCAAGGAAAGGAACTGGCCCTAAAATAAAAACTATCACATTGCTAAGAGCTCCGTTCTGAAGGGACGCAGTGCAATGACTCTTACGATTTTTTTCTCTGCCCCCACAGTCGTTAGGGAATAATCAGCTTATGAGGGGAAAGCAAGGCCTTCAAGGTGTTTGCACCATTTCTGGAGTGAAAGCCCTCAGAAAACCACAAGGTTTTGCAAGAGTTGCTCTACGGTCGCCAGAGTTGGCAGTGCTACTGTCGTGGGGACAGGAGTCGGCATCGCCACCTTCCCATCCGCAGCCCCAGCCAGGCAGGCTCCAGCCCCAGTGAGTTACTACAATAATTAATAGCTACCATTTATATGTATTCTGAATGCTTTGAAAGCAATGCCTAATCTCATTATATTGTGAATTGACTTATTTTCATCCTGTCGTGGAGTTACGACAGTCACTGCTTCCTTCACATCCATGGGAGATGGAGTCAGTAATTTGTTCCTTGTTCCTATACTGGAACTGCTGCCATTGGATCTATGGCCACCTGCTATGGGTTTTAATGAAATATAGAGCCACCTGCTGTGCAGAGTGCCTGATTTTTAATAGACTTGCAGACGGGTGAGAATATAGGTACCATGATCCAGATTAGACAAGTCCAGCAGGATGGAAAAAGGGTACCAGCTTTTAAATCCATGACAGGGAAATAAGGCAGGAAGGATTTGTGAAACTACAGGCACAAGTTTGACAATAAGCAAAGAAAAGCATTACTTTTAGGTGCAGTACCATTTCCCCAATTGTATTAAACCTTTGTGCCTAGAAAGAGAACACTGTTTCCTCTTGTTTTTTGTGTGCTTGGTTTTTTTACCACGGTAATCTGGCACAGCATCAAATTCATTCTGAACCAGAATAAATGAAAGGAATATAAAATGCCAAGTGCCATCCTGCTGCAAAGGTTTTCAACAGGTGAGTCAGCTGTCAGTCTTTCCATCAGTCAGGATGGAAAGAATGTTTCACCAGATTTGTAAACACAAGAATTTGTAACACAGAAATAAGAAAATATAACAGAATCATAGAATTGTTAAGGTTGGAAAAGAGCTCTAAAATGATCAAGGAATAAGAGAAAAGAAAAAGTAGTAAAAACACCTCAGAAGGGGGAAGCAATGGGATTTTTTTTGTAAGCTATTCTCCTTCACTAAAGCAGGAGACAAACTACTTCATCTTGTAAAACAAGCTTCTTGGCATTGGGGGTGTGTATATGGGTTAGGTGACAAATTTTCAAAGACATTTTACAATTCTCTCACTAAATGCTTCCAGAAAAACTGCCTAATGGGTTGTGAGGAAAAAAGCAATGTCATGGACCAAAAACTAACAGAGACAGAACAGGAGAATGTATAGTCGTTCATAATCACGGTGAGAATCCAAAAGAGTAAGGTGCTTTTAATTTCGTTGTAAATACCCTTAAAATAATCTAGAAAAAAGGAAGGAGACAACATTTGTAGGAGACACAACATTACTCCCAATTGTGGGGCAGATTGTGAAGATACTTGGAGTGACCCAGCTGTGTAGGAAGAAAATATATTGACGTTCAATACTGATAAATAATCATCAGTACAATGCAGTGGATACTGGAGGAAAGGATTCCGTGTAGGCATTGCAGAGGGGTCTAAACCAAAGGACATAGTTTAAGAAATGCTCAGGCATCCTAGGCAGTGCTTCAGTAGAAATCTCTCCTCAGTTTATGAACACGCAATGTATCGAGAGATAAAATGAGGAAACAAGAAAATGTTGTCTGTCTTGCCATCATTTCATATAAAAAAGTTTTACAGAGTGAGCAGGGAAGAGAATGTACATTAGACAGTAAAACTGAAATGCCCAATTTCACTCAAGTTTTACACCAGAGCTTTTCACCTATAATTCCAGAATCTTTTCCAAGAAACCACCTTCCAATACTCAGCTGCCAACTCTATACACATAGCTGATGTTCCGTATTATTTTATAGGTACAGATCTTCCCCATTATACTAAATATTCCATTTAAAATACATTATTAGTTGAATATTGCAGCTGTTCTGTTAGATATTCAAATTACAGAAAGCCATGAAAAGAGGAAATGACTAGATGAAAATATAGTTGGTTATAATGAAGAAAGCTGCTGTCAAAAGTAACAGGAAACCACTGTCCCTTGTGATTGGCAGCTTGTGAGGGAATGGGTGCAGAGGGCCAGACCTGAACCAACACAGTCATGGGAACTGCTCCAAGTGAACACAGCTGAAAATCTTACAGCCCACAGGACACCACACTTGCCATCACCAACTTTCACTCAAGAGAGCAAATTTAGGAATGGTATTTGTCTGGCCGGCTTGCAGTATTCTTCTGAGTAATTGTTTACTATCTCAGAGGTTCTTTTTTGGACATACATATCCCAGATTTTATTAGCAATGATTATTTTTATAATTCACTGCCCAACAAGCTGCATCTCTCTGCAAGACTGTAACCAGCTTCACTGTACACAACCCTCCCAAATTATAGAGGATATAACATTTCCTTTTGAAAGCAACATCTTGCATCTTTAACATAATCTACCAATTGAGAGGAGGAATTTTATCTGTCTATTTTTAATTTCACACATAAAAACCATTTTTCCATTAGGCAACACCAAACGTGTGTGCTTCCACACACAAACTGCAATACGCTTGCAGGAGCAGCTGTAATGAAATGTTGACACTGCAAACCAGAGCACTTGTTGTTGTAAATTCTAAGTCTACAAAAATGCCAGCAGAGTACAGTTTATTATACTTTTTCATTAACAGAAAGTAACATAAGCAATTTAGAATAAAATGTTCCTAATGTGAGTTACTTTAATGTAATTGGCTTTACTTGTGTAGATTATAACCCAAATTATTCTACATATTTTAAGAAAAAAAGAGAAATAGTACTTTATTATGACTAGACATACCATGCTCTGGGATTAAAACTATACATTAATATAAAATCAAATTAATTTTGCTGCCATTCAGCCAAGCTTTCTGAGTACTGCAGAAAAGTACTCAAGAAGTACCTTTTTAATCTTGTAACAAATGATTTTAAAGAGTATATCTTACATTTTGGCATCTGGATAGTACTTCATTAATTACTAATTGCTTGGCACGAAGTAAAGTTCTTCTGTCATTGCCCGAATCTAGAAACAGTAATTATTATAAAAAGTCATAAGTTAAAATCAGTTTGCTGTAAGATGTCCCAACTGGATGTCTGCTAAAGTATATAGTTCCCCAAGGAATGAGAATATAGTAGAAAATATTTTATTAATATAACCTGTAAGTGCGATTTTCTGTTCTTACTCTTTGACTAAGTTATTCTGTGAGTCTGACTGCACTTAGTTCATACAAGTACATCAGGGTGAGAAACACTAAAGAAATATAAGATACTGCTAAATTTACTTGTCAACTTATGAGAAGAAAATTGTATAATTTTTTGTTGAAACTGTGTAATCATTTCTCACAATTGCAGCACAGTTGTGGTATCTGCCACCTTAATTCTCTTATTTCCTGATTTTAGAGTGCTTACCTATACAGGTCTGACTTTATAAATGCAGTGCCATTAATACTAATTGTGCAATTAATATCCCGGTTCTAGTAAGGTGCACAGTCTGTGACGTTTACACCTACACACTCCTACTTTTTGATCTGTGATCCTCTGTGATGTTCTTGCCTCCGTTACAGGGGAAAGTAGGAGTCAGAATCAGATAAATACAACATTGCTGTAACTATCACCACCTTCCTCTTTCCTTTTGGAGGAAGGTTTACGCTTAATACATAATACACATATATTAGCTTCTACCGCTTAATAAGGAGGATGAACTTCCTGCTTCAATCATGACAGTCAGTCCATTCAGTTAAACTTGAAACCAAGCACAGAAAATATTTTAACTGATAAAAATGTCAGTACCAGACAAATCTGGTTCAAATAGACAGTAGACACCCGATGTGTTTAGAGTTTAGAGCTGGAGGAGAAAAATGTTACTAAGAATGCCAAGCTGAAGAGTAGGTGGATGTTTCACAGCTCCTCTCACTCTGTGTTCAACTGATGTGCTAATATTTGCTCCAAAGGTGTTGTGATTAACGCCAGAACACCTCCTTAGGCTTATACCTCTGCTTGTTTCTCATTTCCGGCAGTGACGAAGGGATGAGTTGGAATTAGAACAACACAAGAGCAGTCTGAACCAGCTTGGTGTTTTTCTTTGTATTTTAAAAAGCACAACTTTAAAAAGAGTCTATCCAAGCAGCAGCTTCTGAATTTGGCCAAGCATACATGTAAATACATATGTATTTGCTTGTAATGTGAGTGTATAGGTGCACACCCGCTTTAAGAGGACTGCCTCTTTACATCTGCAAAACATTGTTTTCCCAAGGTCAGCAAAGGCTCTTCCACACATCTCAGCAGCGAGGAAGCTGCACACAGATGACACAGTATTTCCTCGCTGTCTCTCACACAACCTATGGATTTTTCCACAGAAAGAGAATGCTGTTCTTTACTGTGCTGCCTTCCCATGCTCCAGATGTAGGGAGCTCAGAACCGTGCTTTATGTTTGAGTCGTTTGCAACAGGGACACTGCTAGCAGCACCGGGGAGGCAGCCAGAGGCAAAGCACGGACTGGCAGCACAGCAGAGGCTGAATGCAGATGTCCTTGTCTTTCTGCTGCCCTGGTACATCACCAGAGACAGCACATCACTGGAGACGTTACTGGTAAACTGCTTAAAAAGAAGCAAGCACCATTTTTTATGTTGTATAAATATCTATCTACACATTTTCCATAAAGGACTGAGATGCTGGGATGCCTACATGATTTATGCACAGTATGGAAGCAGCACAAACATGATGATTTACAACAGGTTTTAATGACCATCTGAACGGGAAAGATACCAAATATGGTCAACAGCAACTGTTAATTGAAACTAGTAATATTTCATCTATGTAAACAAAGTAATGATCACGTCTGCCACAAGATTTCAAGAGATTTATCTTCTAGGCTCCCTAATATGGTTACATCTGTCCCCTGCTTAAATCCTATGTTCTTGCCATCTGCTCCAATGCACTTCTTTTCAACCTCAAGCACTGATTAAACAACTATCTAGAAAAGAAAAAAAGCATTTTTCAATTTTTGAGCAAAATGTTTAACAACTGGAAAAAAACTGGAAAACCAAACTCACAACCCCTTTGGCTCTCAATTGTTTCTGTCGTTGGAAATGTTACTAGTGAGATGCTCAACTCAAGTTTCCAGGAATCTTTATATCTGACTGTACAACAGGAAACACTGCACCCATAGATTCAAATAGTTTTGTTATGGAGTGTAATGAATTGGGAGCAGATTAAACTACTGTTCAGTTAATCAGTCAAATTGTCATTGAGAGGCAATGTTACATGGGGAAATCAGGAAGCATTTTGCTTTAAAAAGAAGGAAACTTCCTAGAATTCTTTATTTGCACTGTGGGAAGCCTTGATAGTTGTACTCCTTTGAGATGTGCTTTGTACTTACCTCTCCTTGTCCAAACATGGAGGAGCAGGAAGGACACAGCCACAGCTTGCTGTCTTTTCTATGTGAGAAGAGCCAAAGGATCAATTTCACAGATCCTGTCCTCTTGTCTTCTGGGCAAGACTGCAGCCTGCTGGTCTTCATGTGGGCCACATTAATTAGGGGAGCACTTTACTCTGCATCCATCACCCTCTGTAGCCATAGAATGGTCAGTCATAATCCATCTCTTAGTGTTTATTTGGAGCCTTGAAATGCTTGAAAGGTATTAGAGATGCACTGGACATCTTGTTACAGGAGAGGCTTGATGCAATGACAATACTGTCATACTAAAAAATTGCCTCATCCCTTCTCTAGGAGTTTTGTCACACTTCATTTTATTTTCTTGGACTGTTGCTTTCTCCTATATAGAAGAAATTAGAGATATCACCTAATCATTCCCCTGAGCTTCACAGGAAGTAACTGGACTCAGTGCCTCTGCTTTTCAGGCTTTGCTCCTTTGGCTTGTTTACTATGCTGCTTCTATCCCCTACCATTATAATTGTTACTGCTTGCAAAGATGGGACACCAGAATTTTTTGTACTGTTTGTAAAACATTGTGAAGTATTTTCAGGAATAATGCATAACAAGGCAAATTCATGATGGCTTTTTTATCCACAGGTAATAGTCCTTGTCTGAAAATCTAGGAGTATAATGTCTACTGGTATAAACAGGTGCAGCTCTATTAAAGGGCTTGCCATGCACTACTGGAGAGCTTTGCTATGAACGATGTGGAGAGTCAGGCAGTTCAGCTTTAGATTTAATAAATACCACTGCTTAAATTACTAAGACAGACAAACTATATTGTTTTACAGCCAGCATTTTCAGAACAACTTATGCAATTGTCTTGGGAATACCTTTGGGACAAGCAGAGCAGCAAGCCATCATCTGCTGTAGTCTATGCATCTTGTCTGTAAGTCTGAGCTGCTGGTGATCCCTTTGGTACCAAGCTGCTGTGTGCCAAGGGCTTTGCTGGGAGCTGGAGTCAGGTGGATGCTGGATTTTTAGGTGGATGTTGGTTTTTTTAGGTGGATGGGTGATGTTTTGCTCCATACCTGTCTGTATATGAAAGTTAGCCAAGTTAGAGTATACTCACTCATTTTCAAATGAACAGAAAAAGGTAATGCCTCAGCTCCTCCAAGTACTGCATTTTTTCATGAGTATCTCGGGTATTGTCAGGATGATTGGGCTCAGTTACAGAGCCAGGACATCGAGAAAATGCTGAATGTTAGGATTTAGCAAACACTGTCCTAGACAACTTACATTAAAAGCAAGACCTGCCGAAGGTTTCAGTATTCTCTACCAAAACTGAGAAATCTATGCATAAAATTAATCCAGGTTTCTAGATCCAAATTCTGTCTTAAGGTATGAAAGAGTTTTCTTATGAATACAAGTACTATGGGCAAAGTAGAAACTTTTCAAAATTTCATTTTAAATAGAAAAGATAATCATGACATTTTCTCATCCTTATAATACTCATGCTGAAAAGTCACTTTAACATTCATCAGAATAGCTTCTGATAGATGAAAAAAACCACACCAATAAATATATTTTTAAAGTAAATAAGAAGTCAGTGTTTACAGAAGCAAGGCCTGTTTCTTGAGAAAAATCATCTGACCTGGAGCACTTGGACTAAAAGGTCCAGTGTTTATAAATGTGACTCAGCTGGAGATGGTTTCTGAACTTCTGAAATTTTGAAGAGATTTTTCCTGTATACTCTGGAAAGGCTTCAAAGTACACTCAGGAAGCAAATTACAAAAATACAATGGGTGTACTTTAGCTGGTGTTCACCTAAAGTTTTACTCCAGTCTGATTGAGTCTGTGGCCAAACCTGACATCTATAAGCTAATTTTCAATTGCATGTCATCCTTTCCCATTGACATCCTTGGGAAGATTAAAAGATTTATTTAAATATTGAAATCTGGGTCTAACAAGCCTAAACAAGACACATGCTGACTCTGTGAGAGGATGAAATCTCTGTTTCCAGAGTTTTCTTTTACTTTTCAATAGAGGACCCACCCATCATGAGGACAAGGAACGTAATCCATGATATTGATTTGTAAAGAGAGTTTCTGACAGTTTGTGGTTAATACTTCCTACAAATACATTAGAAGTAAACATTCAACACTGCTAAAATCTAAGTTTGTCACTTTAAAATGTCCTCTCCAGCTACTTCTGTATGTCACGTAACACCAGAAAAAACACATACCTAAGACTCAAAGGAGCATTATTACACCCTGAAAAACTAGACACTCATTATAAATTATCCTTTGAGAGCTGCAAGAGAAAATACTTTCCCACCAATTATTCTGACATAATGTAGGATTGGAGTATTTTATTCTATACCACAGTTTATGACATCACTTTTGCCAACACGCAGTCTGAACCCTTGTCAGCACATTATGAACAGCAACTAAAATTGGACCAATTTATTACCTTATTCTCTCTCTGGAGGAGAAGTGTAAATAAGCTACATTGTTTTGCGACGCTTTGTGTTTTAGATGTATCTCAACATACTCGTAGTTTTCAGTAGAGAAGGTAAGATTGAAGAGGCACGTACTGAACTTGAGCCAGAAATTAGAGTTTTCCAAAGGTCCTTCACAAGAACCATTCTTCTGGCCTTATGCACACTGTTCGAACAAACTGGGACCTCTGTCCTCTGGGAACCTCTGTCTCAAGCAACAGCAGCTCAGGCAAGGTTTATGGAGATGAGAGAAATATGATATAATGTAGATTTGGTGTTGGGAGGAGATTTTAGAAGATAAACTTAAAATCAAGCAGTTTGCGTAATTATGGGCATACAACAATAAAAATTGAATAGGATACAAGTACTATATAACTAAACAGAGCATATGGAAAACATGAAAAATATGGTAATATTTTTAGCAATAGATCCTTTGCTTAAACACTATTTTGCATTTTGCCTTCTGACTTAAAATACATATCAAAAAATAAAAGAGGATTATGAAGAAGAATCTAAAAGAACTACAAGATAAGACTGTAAAACAAGAGAAATAGTGTGTTTAAGTGCTTTGTTCTATTGATGTTACTGAGAATGAGAGACAAATTTCTTATCTCCATTATCATCATCATCATCATCATCCAGTGACACCAGGAGGCCAGTGCACTTGTAGGTACGCACATCTGTAGGTAGTGACAGTTCCTACTCTCTTCAGATGTGTATTAATGCAATGTACTTCGGCTCTGGGGCTCTGTGCCAGAGAGCAAATAGTTCAGCAAAGGAAACAAAGAGCTTAGATTTTTTTAATGGTTAGACACATACATGTATAATAACAATGTGCTGACAGGGAGAGCAACTGCAAGCCTTACTGCTGGTGATGCTTCACAGCATAAACTGATCACTCACTAGAGAAATTTCTCTCCTTTATCTATTTTACATAAAGTTCAGGTTCATTATGCCTTGGTTTTGTATGACCAGCTATTTATAATAGATTATTAAAAAGTCAGACTGCATCAATTTTGTTTGGAGGCAGAGGGAATAAGCATGTGCCTATGTAAAATCTATGTCACTGCATATTTGGAAAAAGAACATTAGGACAGGATCTTAGGAAAAAGGTCTTCTCTTTCTCCCTTGTATCCTCTAATCCCATTTGACTTGAGTGCTTATGTTTGGATTCCTACAGGTAGGAAACATCTTTCAAGACTTTTCTCTTTCAATTTAATAAATTTCATCTGCTGATTTCTTTCTATAAAGTAACTGGAGACGGGTATTTAAACCAATTCCTGCATAATGAGCCATGAGGAAAGGCAGCAGGTTGGATGGATGCTTACAGAAGTACACTGAGAAGTATTACCCAGTTCCCAGCTCTTATCTTTCGTAAGCAGAACAGAATGAGGGCAATTTCACTTACTGGCTGGTCTACTGACCTGCGAGAATAAAGGGAATAAAAATACCACTGCGCGATAAAACAGGCAACACTTGCAAAGCAATAACAGAATACGCATAGTAGTTCAGAAAACATCCTTAGGAAAATAATTAAGTAACTTTGTGCGTCTCTTTTTATTAGGAAAAATATAAAGGGAGAGAACCACTAGCAGCTGTGTGGAACAGAGCTAGCTTTTCAGGAAAATACACAGGGCCAGATCTTCCCTCCTACTTCTTCACATGTTTTCTGCTCTTCAGGCCCATGGAAACATGCCAGGAAAAATTAATTGGCAGAGGACCATATTATCTCTTCTGCATAGTTCCCATGTAGTGTCTCAGAGAAAGACCATGCAGATAGGGAGCTGGCTGGAAAAGCTGCCTGCCTGGGGAGAACAGTCCTTGACTCCCACAGATCCCAGAGGATATGTCAGATTTCAGTGGGACCTCTCTCTCTTGTTGATCTGAGACAATCTGAAGAATTCTGTCACTGAGATTTCCTTCTATAGATGAAAAGCTGGGGCTCATTTGAGCTTTGGGATTTTTCCATGTGGAATGGGGGAAGTTTTGGCCAGGAGGATGAATGCTGATTTAAGGACAGTTCTCTTAAACCAAGCAGTACTGATGGGTCACTGACTGAATACAAGGTCAGTAGTTCTGCAGCTGCCTCAGAAACATAGAAGAGGATTTGATCCTGGATAAATTAAACAAGGAAAGTATAAAGTGCTGGCTTGCTCCCACACCTACTCTTCATATTTGGAGTTTCCAGGCTCTCGGTACCCAGGAAGGAGGATTGATGTTGTTAAAAGTAGCTGATTCCCTGCTTTAATATATTACGAACATAAAGCTATGATCCAGCCTACTGATACACACAAGAACTATCAACCAGCCAACCTTCATTTCAGATTCCTATTAAGTACTACACATACTTCTTCTTCATGTCCAGTGGAAAATCCCATGAAGTAGAAAAAAAAGCATTCTGGAGTTCACATTGATAAATTACTTAAGATGCCTCTCCAGTTGGGGTCTGCGAGGCATATGGAAGGGTCACAGCCTCCATGTCCTCAGCCCCTCAGCTCCTCAGGGGATTTCTGCATCCCTTCCATTAAGTGTCATTGGAGCCCTGTCCCCTCCTCCATCATTTCCTGCTCCCTTTGCTCTCCACCGCTCCTGCAGCAGGGCTCAGTAAGAAACTGTTCTGCGTGAGCTCCCTCCCATATGGCCATGCACTAATCCCCGCTCCCACACAGTCATGCAAAGAGGGAAGAAACTATGGATGTGGAAGAGATGCTTCCCGAAGCAGCAGTGTCTGCTATCCACATTATGTCAGGCAATTAAAAGGTGCAAAAGAATCCTGCTGAACAGTACTGCCGTTTTCTTCACCATTCTTTGCAACATCTGTGGAGCTTCCAAGTATCCTGAATTTGCAAATGAAGATTTTTTTTAGGGGGAGTCTTAGAATTGGGAGACAGCTTGCAATCATCTTTCCCCTCCACTTACAACGTCAAGGTACTTTACACAGCTTTTTTAATTATTAATTTTGCTCCCTTGTCTTTTCTGATTGATCAAAAGAAAAATCAACCCTGGTACTTAGTGAAGAGTGAGAGAAGATAGAAAACAAACTATTGGCACTGAGATTTGTGAGAGTTTTTGAAAAAGCTCTGCTCCTGCCTATTTACATTGCAGCTTTTTTATGTATGCAGAGAAAGGCTGTCAGGAAACATACCATTTGTCAGGTCGGGCTGTCAGCCCAGTGCCCAGCAACTCCCTCTCCCTGCACAGGGATATCCTGGCATTACAGCCACTGTCACATCTCATTGCCTAATGCTCGCCCTGACGCCGGCTTCTGGCTGAGAGCATGTTCCATCAGGTTCTCACTTGAGAAACACGGAGCGCCATTCGGTGTCACCCGCCCCAGCGAGCTCACCTAATGACACCAACAGGAACAGCAGTACTGTTTCTCTAGGTGGCAGATCTACTACGCTACAGAGCTCACAAGGTATTAACACAGAGTTTTATGTTCAGCAGAAACTCAGCATCAGTGTAGCACAAACATCCTTGAAATGTCAACAGGCATTTTAAAACTTATTTCTCAAAACCACATAGTGATTCCTGTGAAAGAAAGGCACAGTCTTCAAACTAGGAAAAAACAACCTCCAAGCACATAAATAAAATCCTTTTGCTTTACCCACATCAGCAGCATGGTAGTGTGATTTGGTGATTAAATGAGGTGAGGAACATTTTGACTCGAGAGGTCCTGGGTAGGAAGTCTGAGGGAGACAGCTCACCAGTGACAGCAAGTCACCCAAGGGATTTGGGGCCTCAGCTGGCTGTCAGGGGCCATTGATTGGCATCTTGCAGGTCACGGCCTCCCCCTCCCAGGGCATTCTGTTCTCCAGAGCCTCTGTTGTAATACAGTGCAATAGGAGGAACAAAACTGAGGATCAGAACACTGTATTACTAAAACCATGTAAGAACACATAAGAAACCTTGAGTTGAACTCAGTAAACAGCAGCCAGATCTCAGAGGTCACGAGAACACCAATTTTGCAGGTGAAGCTCTTTGAAAAAGCCACTGTGCTGTTTTCAGCACAGCTGTGTTTGGGCCTTTTATTCGCAGGTCTCAATCTCAAGGATCTCAGTGAGACTGGTAACTGTGACAAACAGCTTTTTCACTTAGGTCAAGGGTTTGGAAATACAGGCATTAATACAATACTGAAGAGGGCAATGACTTCAGTAAAAAGCATTCTAAGCAAAACAGGTGTGTGGCTGCCTCTTTCACTGAACATAAAGAAATATACTCTAAGCTTGTGGATTTTATGCATACATACAACTCAGTGCATGTACATTTTTAATTGACTACACATTTCTATACAACCCTATGGGAAAGAAAAATACAGAACCTTTCAAACATGCCTTGGGAACAGTATCAGGAGTGATCAGGACATGAAGCATCTCTAACCAGGCAACAAAATCTGCACATTAGAGCAGAAGACTGTCTGAAATAAGTTCCTCCGAGTGGGACTGGGAAAATGACATAATTTTTAGGAAGTTAAAATCTATGGAACCTTAATTCAAAGGAATCTTCCTTCCCACTAACTCTTTTGGAAATTACCCAAATTACCCAAATAATTTTCTCAATAAGTTGTCTTTAATACAATTATTCTGATGAATACCCTTTGCACAAAAGGATTTCCCATGAGAAAATTGCTAGTGATAATTGTAACTTTTGTAGTATTCAGTACAGTAAAATAAGATAGTCAGTGAAGGTGGTTTGATCTAATCCATTTCATTTAAGTTTGGAACAAGGCACTTGGCTAGTTATGCATTATATGTACCTTCACATAAATAGCAGTTGATGGTCTGTATTGTGGCACTTCTGGAGGACATGTGGACATACACAGCCCTATTTGCAGGTCACTCGCTAAGCCACCACCAGCAGGATATTCTTTATCATTTTCAGCTAGGGATTTCATGGTACAAATAAGGGCAGCAGACACATTTGAAACACTCAAATTGAAGAATTATCCACGACAATGTATAATGTTTGCCAGAAAATAAATGCAAATAGTACTTGGACTCCAAACAACAAAACGATCTTGCAGATCATGCATCATTGTGCTAACCCAATTCATTTTCCAATTCCATAAATGTTGATAGTTTTTGAGCTTGTTAAAGAGACCACCAGATTTAGACTCTCCAATCTGATGCAACTGCATTTCACTGGGCAACCCATCAAGCTGTCCCTTCAGTGTCACTCTCCTCTCTGCTCAGAGGAGCAGGCTGGGCATCGAGGAAGAATTTTCCACCTCAGAACCCTCTGGCACTGCAGAGCCTTGCTGCTGAGCAAAATCTGAGCACACCAAGTGCAGTGGCAGCTCTGTGTGCTTGTCTAGACACCCATGACCCAGCCCTGCCATGTTGTCCCATCTAGCCCCACACAACAGACAGGCCTCTCTCAATGATCACTTGATTCCTCGTGTCTTAGACAGCAGATGGGAGCCAAGGAGCAAATTAAAGTTGTTTTAGCTGCAGTGTCCCCAGGGCATCTGCAGAACGCTCCAGCCATGCCCTTTTCCCTCCCTGCCCTTTCCTGTCTTGGAGAAATGAGGGTAATTCCCAGCTGTCTACACAGCCGTACCCTTTCCAGAGCTCCCCCAACACCTGGGAAATCCTTCTGCAGCCAAACAGCTTTACAACTGCTTGGCTTTACCCTGTGTTACTCGAGGGTCTCGGGGCAGGATCGCTGCTGCCAAGCTCTACTTCCCACACAGCACCTTTGCATCTTGGTGCAGTGGAAGTGAAAGCACCGACACCGTCTGCGAAGGAATCACGGCTGGGATGTCTGCCATGCTCTGGGCAGCAGCGTGACTCTGCTCAGGGCTGGCAGAGGAACAGCCCAGGCCTGCACTAAAATGCTGTGCTGGTGTGCAAGAGCTCTGACACAGCTTTACTCCCAAGGTGTAAACACCGAGCTTTGGAGGCGCGGCCGGGCTCCCAAGCAGGCCCAGACCTGTCCTGGACTGAGCAAAAAGCACCTGGCAACCCCCAGCTTCTTATTCTAGTGTTACCAAAAAGAAGGGAGATAGTACATGACTTTGATGGCTTTTGCAGCTTTTGTTTCGTGAAGTTATAAGATTTTCAAACATTTTCACGAAGTGGTCAGGAAAGAGGAATATGAATATTCCCAAGTCATACAACAGTAAAGACCCATACTCTCTTGCAGCTTTGCCACAGAAGCTCACAACTAATGTCTTTCGCCCTTGCCTACTCCGATTGCTAACACAGCCAACAGTTCAAATTTGGAAGGAATTTGCTGCTGGTTTTCTCTTCCAGACTCTGAGCCCTCATGGGTTACTATACTTGATCTGGCTCAGGTTTCACAGACAACTGACTCCTAAGGATTTCCAAGGATCCACTCAGTTCTTGAAGAATCCACACAACTGGGACTACACCATGTTTAACTTGGAGGGAAGGGCAGAGTAGATTTTATATTATGAGCGTCACTCCTGTGAGTTTTCCAGTTTGGTTTAATCCAGATTTCAGTGGTTATTACAGAGAAAAGTACAATCATCAATAATAGTAAGAAATTCCTTTATCTCATTTCTCCTGTATGTATAAATCCAAATAAAAGCCTCACAAAGTTCTGATTCACACAGCTGGAATCTATAAAACCAGAAAAACATCAAAGCACCTCTAAACTGGGTCTAAAAGTAGTGTTCCCTGGAGTTTCGTCCATGACAGCTTGGCCCAACATCATGATGGGTGGTGGGCCTTGTGGCTTCTGACAGCAGCAATCTCTCTTAGAAGCACAAAGGATTTCTTAATTGCATACCCTTTTTAAAAAATAAAATGTAAATGTTTTAAACAAAAGGTAGATGAAACAAAGCAACAAAAGGAAACACAGAATCACAACACAGCAAGATTAGGCCTTTGGATGACCTGAAAGCTGCATGGTAATACAAGGGCTTTGACCCAGCTGTATGGTATTAGCCCCTTTCTAACTCTGCTATGCAGCTGCAATTACAAATAGCCTTAGAGGATGTGCTGATGCTCAAGGAAAAAATGGGATTTTTGAGTTGCAAAAAAGGATATTTGCTTGGCTAGTTCAGTACCAGCCATGAACTCTAATCTGGACCCGTTGTTTACAGGAGATAAAAAAAATTACAGATAAAGCTGCATAACCCAAAAAAGTCTCTGTTACTACAGAGAAATTATCAGTTCACTAATATGAAGTCAACAATTTGTCTTAATAATTTGCTGGATTTTTTACATTTTAAAACACGTGAACAGAGCCTGTTTGTTTATCTAACCTGAGGTACTGCCAGCAGTTACCACCTCAATGTCTAAACTGCCAGCTGCTGCATGCCCTTTGTGTGACAGAGAGAAGTCTGACACCTCAAAAATATCACAGGACAAAGAATTTGATAAAATGGTTATCTGAAAGTAATGAGACTTTAAAATGGGTAATTTTCTCATCCACTTTTCTCATTTATAGAAGGTATTGTGCAAATTTAAACGCATACATTCACGTTCTTTACACATTTATATCTTACAGCTATCCACTTTTTCACCTTTCTTAATAAACAGGTTACAGTTGCCAGAAATGTTCAAAGTACCATGTACAATGTCACATTTCCTGTTGGCTCTGCTCGTGCCATGGACAGACATCAGGAGAAACTGCTGCTGCAGTGGCAAGCTGGACAATCAAAAGTATCTAATGAGAACCAAGAGAAAGACAGTGCACCTGGCTAAAAACACATACCAGTGCATGAAGGCAGAATGTAAGAGTAGCTAAACACAGGGAAAAGGTTTTATTTGTAATGGAAATCACAAAAACTCGCCACACGTGGAGAAGGAGCAGTACATGGGGTTCAGTGTCACGCCTGCCAACAGGCAGCAATGTGCAGTAATGCACTGCAGTCACTACAAACTGGAAAGGAATTTAGGACCAAAACAAATACATTCATAGTGTGCGCTATTTATGGTAAAAAGCATTTTTTCCTGGGTATCCTAAAATGTTTACAAATTAAAAGAGTATAAAAAAGAAAGCTTTATAACCATGTCAAGAAATAAACAAACAGGAATGAACTGAAATCTGAAATGCAGCTACAGCAATGCAATGCAGAGTAATTGTATAAAGAGTAGAAAAATATTACTGGGGGTCTACTTTAAAACAAAAGAAACCCTAATGCTCTTTGAAATGTGAGCACGTGGCAAGCCATGCTCCCAAGAGCAGATGTAACTCCCCAGGATTTGTAAGACCAGAACAAACAGTCCCATATGTGCTCAGGTTAAAAGCACTCCCCAGATAAAGATGATCAAATTGGTATACAAACCTGCCTGCAGAAGAGGATGCACAAGATAATCCGAAGGAATTTGATTAAGTGCTTAAGAGCCTATAACGAATTCAGGAAGTAAAACACCACATTATTACAGGTACCAGTGTATTTATGTATTATGTAAACACTGCTGGCACTGAAAGTTAACCTAAGGAGTAGGGTTGACCAAATGTTAAAATGAGACTTTATTAAGAAAATATTGATATTGACCAGATGAATTAATAAAACATATAAATAATGTTAATAGTTCCACTGCAATAAAACCAGCCAGTACTGGGTGTTACTTCACAGGGCCAGGTGGGAATACTGATATTTCTGGATAAAGAGTAATTCCTGTAAATCCTTCTCGACAGAAAAGCTGTAAAAGGTGCACTCACAACTCACTTTCTAGAAACTTTTAAAAAGGCATCTCAGAATCATAAATTTTATACAAAAGCACTGAAATAACAGTATGGTTAAAAAAAAAGAAAGCAACCCTAAGATCTCTATCATTGTAAACACACATGTGCTGGAACGCATCCAGCAGGAATCCTACCCACCAGCTTTATGTAAAACGGAGGTCTAGAATGTAGAACACTTCCTGCTGCTCAGAACTGAGGCTGCAAAAGAACATATCAGCTGTGGAAACACAGCAGCTTTTAACACCTTATAATTCCCCATGAAAACCCCAAAGCTGCTGGAAAATAATGGGTTTTTTTTAGAAATATGACTCAATACTATTATATCTTTCTGAAACACAAGGGCGATATGACAAACTCAACCATGACATATAAAGTGACTCAAGATTATCAGTGCTGGGGAAAGTAACTCCTGATGCAGTTATGGATTGCACTTGTTTCAGTGATGGGATAGAGGGCAAAACCCTCTATGATGTGCTCTTCTACCCCAGGAAAACTGTGCCCTGGCCTAGAAAGGAAAGATGATAGGACTTGGCCTACCTTCTAAGCCTGCTCTGTCTCCACACTTCATTTGCATTCGAGCTCTCTAATTACAGTCACTGTGCCATCCTTTTTTATGTAAAGAGTAAAAACTTACTACATCAATACCACTCCCAACACCAGCCGTGGCTGGGGAAATACTCACCCCGCACGCACCTGAATACATACAAGCTTCACATTGCTGAGGTGGTGTGCGATTGAAAAAGAAGTGACTTGTCAACACCTGAGGTGCATAGAAACAAATCCAACTGATCAGAAGATGAGTCTACTGTGTCCTGTAAGGTGCTCCCAACTACATTTCCAGAGATGGACGTGCTGCTCATGCAGAGATGGATGCAGAGTGGGGAAGGCCTGTGGCTTCTGTTTTGGTAATAAGTGGTTTGGTAATACATGGTTTGACCACAACAGCCCCACTGGCCACAAAGCACTAAAGGAAGAGTTGCAAAGGTCCTCAAGCTACCCAGGACAAAAAATAGCATGTAAGGCAGAGCAATTAATTGGCTGCTATATCCATATTGTACTGCTCTTTCCTGGAAAATAATTGAGTGGTGTGGTTTAAGCATGTTTAATTTGAAAAGCAGTCTTTCCTTAGCTAGAATTGTAATGATATATTTTTACAAATTGAAGTTTTCCTTTTTAACATGACTGCTCTTGAGAGATGCCCGATGTCACAACTCGGCTTCACGTTTTAAATAGTACTCTTAGAAATAAACCATATAAATGCTCTGTTGAAAGCAATTTTAAATACCCACAATCCACACTGCCAGCCTGAAGGGAGATGGGGGAATTAAAAACTGAAAGAGAGAACTATTTCAGAACTAATACAAGCTGCAGCAGAACAGACAGCACAGAGCAGAGCACTCCAACCCTTTTCAGAGCTGTATCTGTCCCAGCCTATACAACTGTGTATCAGCCCAAGCTTTCCTCAGCACTACCACACTCTTGTTGTCTCACAGAGAGAGGAGTAAGTGAGTATTGATCCTATATTTTCTTATTCAGAGAAATAAATTTTAAGAAATAGTGTTTTAAGGTGCTGGCTTGGGAAAATGACTCAGGAATGACACCAATCCATGGCAGAACACAGCCCTGCGGAACTACAAACCCTCTGAGCTGAAAGGAGAAAAAATGAAGATGACCCTTGAAATTCACACAGAGAGACTGCCGGCACAGGAACACTCAGACCAACTCCTGTGAGTGCTTGGGGAGATCATCAGCAACCTGTCAGGCCTGGAGCAATCCTGTGTGAGAAACCTCATCAGTTACAGGCACCTACTTGTGCTGCAGAGCCAGGAGAGAAAGCATTTTCTTCTTGCTAAAAATATTTCCTTCCCCTCTTCAAAATGACAAAAGTATAACTGTGCCTGACCTATTTTTCGTCCTTATTCATTCTGTGGAAATCCTGCAAAATTGACATCTAATTTCCAGGTGCTGTTGCTTAGCTTCCTAAATTATTAATGAGTGTAATAATTATCCTTTTTTATCATCACCTGGGGAATAGATGCAAAGATTACAATCACATCACCACCCTCACATCGGAGGCTTTTTATGGTATCAGAAGATCCCTCCACCAGTTTCAATCCACAAACTGTATTATACTTGCATTTGATACCATGGCCTAATGATACATTATGTTGGTCTACTCTAATTATATCAGCAGTGACCCAGGGTAGAGCACAAAAAGTACAGGGGAAATAGAGACCGAACTCAGGGACGTCTCGCACCTTTACTGTGTTCAAGAGTGGTGCCAGCTGGAGCCAGAAGCCTTCAGGGGTGGAGAAGCACCATGTGTGCTTATTCTGACATGGGTTTATGCAGAGGAAGTGAGGAGAAGAGGGGAGGTGGGTCTGGTAATGGGGTCTGACAGGGAGCTACTGACTGACAGGAAAACTTGGGATGTCCTGAAAATGTCCAGAAGTATTTCAAAAGTGAAAACAAGGCATGTTTGCACACCACAGTATTTCCACAGCTGTATCTGTACTAGCAGAGCTGTGTCAGCTCCCATCAGAATGTGGCCAACAGAAGAGCTTTTCTGCTGGATTAGCTGTCCAGTTTCCCGAGGCCAATGACAGACATCCTCATCCAGCACTTCTGGCTGAGCTGACTCAAGATGTTCTGCTTCACAGGTGTCCATCAGCACCTGCCAGCTGGGAGCTACCCCCGGAAATCTGTGAGCACGCTCACACTTTGGACAAAGCTGGATGAGTGAGCTGTAACCACTATCATCAGCACTTGAAATCTCACCTGGGGTGGGCAAGGGCACAGTCTCTGCTGCTGGCACATAAAAGGGACGGCAGCCTCCAGCAGAGCAGTAACAAGTGCAAGAGGAGAATAAGGTCTTCACTGGTCACAGCTGTTTGCAATGGGAATGTTTTCCATGGTCACACCTGTTGACAATGTGTCTTTCCATGGCCTGAACAAAACCGAGGTAACAAAAGCATAGCTGGTCACCAGTGATACATCTACACCTGTGTCTTTTCCTAGCACAGCTGACCCTCATAGGACTAGAGCTTGGAGCCACAGTCCCAGCTGGATTCTGCTCTACCCACAGGAGATGGTTTTGCTCTCAAGGCTGTAGGCATGGAAACGTTCAGCCACCATAGCTAAATCCAACAGGGATCATGAAATGGAGCTCCTGACCACCGGGATACACACTTCGGGGAGGTGCATGAAACAGAGCCACAGTGCCGCCTCGGCTGGGCATCGACCACCCTCCAGGACAGGGGCAGTGAGGACGGGCAGGGCAGAAGGCTCTTAAATAGTCCCCAACACGTGGCCAGCCGTCAGGAGATCAGGCTCTGCCTCGAGCCAGCTGTGGGAAAAGGGCAGTTGAGGAATCAGTGAGATAAGGGGAGTCTGGTTGCAGGTGGAAAACAGGGAACTGGAGCCCAACTTAGCAGGACCGGACAAAGAACAAATAATGAGTACCAAGTGATCTAACAACCGCGTTCGCCCTCCCGCTGCCCTGCCCATCTGCTTGGAATTTGTTTTCAAAACAAGTCCTATTTTCCCTATGCCTGTCCTCATCCAAGCTCCCGTCTTGTCCTTTATGGATCCGGTGCTGTCACTCAAAATCATTTCGAGCAGAAAAGCCGAACTGAGAAACAAAGAAAACTTATTGTTTAACATACACATTCCTCACCCCGATAAGTTCCTCTCAGCTGTGTTTTCCCTTCACTTAGTCAGGTCAGAGCCTTTATTACAGGCACTTTGAGACAATGAGGATTTCACATGACCGACTGTGCTACAAATTCATCACAAGTCCTGGCTGTGTCTGACATGGAGAGCCAAACAAGTGCACCGTGTTGGAGCACCCTCACCCCCCGAAATGCACTCGCTGACCTCCCGGTGCAGCGGAATGAGGTCACCGGGATAATGAGCGCTCCAAGGGGGCTGCGAGCAGCCCGAGCAGCGATTCCTCTCTGCCAGCGCCAAGTTACGAAAGGAGCAGCACCAACTAAAAGGGCTTCAGCTCCACCCTGTGGTCATGAGGAGCTTCCCAAACCATTCCTCTGCCCCTGCTCTGAGACCAGGGACACCACACTGGATTTTTAAGCTGAAGCACTGGAGACCTCTGCATGGGCACTGCTTTCTTACAGCTTGAGCTGTTCCAGGCCAGAGTGGCATTTCCTTTGTGGCCTGTGCCTTCATAAACTGGAGATTAATCGTTACTCTGACATTATATGCACCAGCCATCAGCATCCTCTTTGAGATTTGCAAATTTTGAACATTTCACTCACCATCTTCCAAATAACCAGCTGGCTGGGCCTAGCACCACGACCTCATCTCTCTCTGCAGTGATTTTGGGAGCGATTAGGATGTAAAACTTCTCTTTTCTAACTCCTGTTCCTGCCTAATAACCACTTTTCATATTTCTCTGATGAGGCACTGCTTGCTGATGTAACCCTTGCAAATAACTTTTAGAACTGGAGATGCTTTAAGGAAGGTTTTTCTTGCCCAAGTTTTCAAGAAGGGAATGGCTCTCTAAATGAAGTTGCAATTTTAACGACAGGAACCTCAAGAAATTCAAAGCCAGCTCCAGCTCTCTTGGTTGGCCAATAATTAAATAGTTCATGTCTGACCTAATTAATGCTCAAATACACATCAGCAACTCTCAGGCTCTAAGGCACAAATCTGTGACAAGTGAGGTTCAGGCAAATACCACCTCTTCAGCCACTGCAAAACCCCCTCAGTATCCCTGTCATGCAGGATGCTTTGAGGTGGCACTGAAATGCCTCTTTGTGACTCTGGGGAGCAGATTCTGGATTAGACAGACCTAAGTCCTGTGTAAAATGTTAGAGCCCTTTATTCTATTTCTCATCACTGCTCTGGTCCTTCCTACTTGCCCCAGGTGCTCTTTCTCAACTTTTCAGGTGTGTTACTTTTTTACCTCTTTATTACCCCCATATCAGTATCTTTACTGTGGTTCTATTTACATTTCAAAGCGTTGAGCCTGTAGCATTTGTCTGTGAGTTTTGAGATTCTAATTAGATGCAGTGCCTCATTTTTACCTAAATACTCAAAAACATATGCAAAAACTGAAATATATTTTAACCAATGTGTGCTGCATGTAAGCAAAGCTGTGGGTTTTTTCCAGTCTGAAAAGCTTCCAAACCTATTCACTTCAAGCATTCCCTGGTGTGTTCTCTCTCACCTACGTAGAGAGGCCCATATTTATTTTCATTTTAATAATATTTTCACCACAAAACTGGTTTGATATGTTTAGCTATCAAACTATATCACATTCATGAATTAAGGCTTGAAAATGATACACAAACAACATAAAAAAATGCAGCTATCTTTTCTTCTCCCACACAAAATCTAACTTGTAAAACCAGAATTTCACAGCATTTTATAGCAGCTATTTAATTTTTCAGCTCATCCCAGATAAAGCTAGTTTCATATGCAGCAACAACTTGTACAATGCATTGAGTAAAGCACTACTATGGTTTCACTTGCAGGAGGAAGGGAGGTGGCCAGTGCACGGAGGCTCTAGCACACACCTACTACTGCCAGTCTGGGAAGTGGGAGGAAGGTGAAGAAAAGGTGGTTGCTTCTGCTACCAGAGGCAGAACTGCCTCCATATGAATTCAGCAGGCATTTTATCATCAAACCCCTCAAAATCTGACCCCTTGTTAGCACAAATACAGTGCCAAGGGAGTTAGTGAACCTTCTGCTTTGAAATAACCCTCCCTCCATCTGTGCCCACCTCCCTGACTTTTGGATAGTGCTGGCGGTGGTTCAGGAGGTTCTTGTCAACTGAAAGTATTTTTACAGTGCAGGAATTTTATTTTTATGGAAGGTGGGGTTTTTTCCCCAGGTTGTGTAGCGAAAACAAAACCTGTAAGAGACATGACAAGCAAATTTCCAAGAAAAAGCGTTCTCTTTACAGCCAGAACAGTTATTATTTCAGTCTTCCCTTTGCTATGTCATATAGCAAAGCCAGAAAATAAATATTTTGGGGTTTGCCATTTAGTCACCAGCACAAGCACCTTGTTTCTGGCCTTTCATCAAATCTTTGGCCAAATACAGCCTGATGACACAGCTCCAAATATTGCTTTAGCACTCAAGGGAATTTTCAGGGAGAAAAAGCCATTTCAGAGCCCCTCACCTTCCAAAAGACTACCACACTCACAGTTCATATTTTAATAAAGTTCTCTCAGGTAGATTAAACCCTGGATAGAAAGAAGCATCCAGCTGCCAGGCATGTAACTGTTAGACCACAACAAATGAGAAAAAAATCTCTGGCTTCTACCAAAATCGTGAGCTGAGGGGCAGAAATGCTTTGATATTTTTATGAAACATTAACCTTCAAACGTAATTACCACAGGCACTGAGATTGCACCTGAAGGCTGCACTGTTGGGGAGAATTGCTGTAAAAGTGGCCTGCAGGGCAGGAACGTGGCAGGTAAACACAAGGAATGTCTGCACAGAGATAATGGGATACAGGGCAGCAGGAAGAGTGTAGCTTTAGGGGATGGAAGTGCTGCCACTGACACTTTCCACATGCCAGCAGAGGTGATGGAGACTTGGTTGACATTGCATGAACAGTAATCTTTGGAAACAGACACTCTGAAGCATAAAGCTGATCTGGGGAGCAGGAAACCAATGCTGTCCCTGCTAAAATCTTTAATGCTGAAACCATTTCAGTAGCGGAAAAAAAGACTTGAGCTAGATTTACTCTGAACAGTTCTACATCCACATTCTACCTTGAGATCAGAGATAAAAGGAGCAGGTATTTCAGTCTTTGCAAGATTTCCATCCCTATTTTGCAGGTCCATGAGTTAAGGAAGAGACCTAAGCATCCAAAATCTTGTGCGGCTACATGATCTTTATCCCCAGCCTGCATTACCTGGTGTCTGCAAAACACAGTGACTGAGACTGTGTGCTGTGTCTTCTGAAATTACAGTGTGGGGAGGACAAGACAGGACTGAAAATCAGGGGTTTTTTATTTCTGGACCACTGCACTATTCAGTGCAATGCCCTTCATGATGCCAGTACACTTAGATGTGTATCAGGACAGTATCTAGCCCAGAGTGATTTCTTCTGCTTCAAGCATCTGGGGTAGACTGATCTATTTAAATTCCCTGCACTTCACCACTCAGCCTGACCTTTAAAATCAGCTCAAAAGCGTTCAGAAGGTGTATGCAAACATAAAAGATGTAATTGTTAGAGCTCTTGTTTCAGAGAATGCAAATAAGAGTGGAATGGAAGGGGGCCAGGCCTGTTTGGGGTGTGATTTGCAGATGCAATTGATGTGGAAGATCCCAGCGTTAGCAGGCACAGGAGGAATGATACACAGCAAGTTCTGAATGGCAGCAATTTCCAGCTTCTTCTTTGCCTTCCAATTTTTTCTCCCTGGGATAAGTTTCAGGGGGTGTGCCAGGGATTAAGGGCCCTGGCTCGCACCACTTACGTTGCGTCCTGGACTGGGTTTTGGCCACCATACAGCAGAAGCAATGGGTTGGCTAAATCATTTCGTGTTTCAGAGAGAACATCACCAAAACAGCTTCTCCAATACTCCACTGAACCGAACAGAAAGGATTGTTCTCCCGCCAGCCACAGCTGTGTGTCCCAGGGATAGCGCAGGGACAGCGCAGTATCCCTTTGGATTGGCTTACGTCATCTCACAAATCTGCATGCTCTGATGACTGTGATAAATTTGTGCTTTAAACCACTAATGCTGCAGCCAGAGCTGAGCTTGGAGGATTTTACAGCACTATTCCTGTCTGCCTCCAGCTCTGCAGGGGGCTCGTCTGGCTCCAGACCCGGGAGAGAGGCACCAGCAGAAAGCACAGGGAAGGGTCGTGTCTTACCTAATTTCTTGCCTCCACAAGTCACAGCATACAATCCATATAATCCTGAGTTTTGCTTCTCTGTTGATTTTCTGTTCCTGGCAAACTGGGTGCCTGAGGAGGGAGCGGATACACCAAATTCCATGGTGGAAGTCATCAGTTGTGTTGTAGCTCAGCATGAAGCCAAGGTAAGCCCCACAAAGCCTCTGCTGGCAACATGGTATTAAAATCCTCACATGCAGATAAACTTCCTTCATTCAGGGCTGGATCTGTCCTGCTTGCCTAGCACACATTTTGGATGGAGCCACAAAGGCCAGTCCTCACAGGATCCTTCCCTTTTGGAATAACACACTGAAGTGTGCAATTAGCACCCTCCAAAATGTTGCCTGACATGGCACAAAAGCTGAGTCTCTTTTTTAGCCCTGTTTCCAGTGAGCAAAGCATCCAGCCCATGTGACAGTAGTTCATTCTCCTCAGGATTTCTGTTGATGGAGCACAAAGGAGAAATTAAAATCCCTGATATGTGTAACAAACTTCCATCCCTGCAAAGGAGATGCAAATTGGGTAATGCTCCCATGGCTCCAGTATGGTTTGCATGGCTATGTGTGGAACAGCCTTTCTGTGCCTGCTGTCTGTCTGGCTGATAGGCCAAGTGGGATTCCCTCATGCATTTCTGCACAGGAAATCATTAGTTACTACATCCAAACCCAGTCACGGTATTATTACTATATGTAGTAGTGTTCTAACTGTCTGTACTTTCAGTTCTTTCTTTCCTTTTCCCCCACCTGAACCCTGTTCTTTTTATTCCAGCCCATTCCGTTAGTTTTCCAGCATACTCCAGTCCTCACACGTTTGAAGATAGCTCCCAAATTTGCATCTTCCACAGTCTTGTTAGCACGTCCATGCTGTCCATCCTTAGGTCAAAACAAATAAATGCTAATCAAGGTCTTAGAGCTGCAGTTTATGACAGTTTACTGCCCTCCTTTCCAGACAGATTCTTACCTTCCAGTCTGGTAGCAATCTTCTGACCTCCACTTAAAGCAACAGCTTTCCATGTCTTATCCAGTGTCTGTCCAAAGCTGAGGTAGCAAGATCTCCTGCATATCTCTCATGGGCAAAGCCCCCAGCACCCAAACAGGAGATATTCCCTATTACCACCCCTCAGTCCCAGAAACATAAGGTTCTTTACTCACAGTCTCAACGCTTGATCTTTTTTGTTGAGTTGAAAATTTGCCATGGGAGAGTAGGTTCCATGGTGAAGAACCTTCAGAAATACAAATGTGGAGGCTACAAACACAAATATTGTCACTTCTTCAAGAGTTAAGATCTGATTCCTTGAGAGCCCACGTTCAGAGTGACTGGGAACCACAGCATTCTGTGACAGCTGCTTGACAGCCCAAGACAGATCCTTCGCCACGGTTCCTACCAGCCAAGTTCCCCTACACCAGGCCCTGAGATGCTGCTGCTGAGATGGGCTGTCCTGCTCTCTGGGAGCACAAGGATTCAAGTGACCTTCAGTTCTCATGGTTTTCCAGCTCATCCCCATGGACACGAGCAAAGCCTGTGATTATTGCTGTGTGTCCACTCCTCATGTCAGGCTTTTTATTTACATCAGGGCATTATTGCACAGCTATTAATCATTAGCTCACTTTTCCTAATGAATATCACTTCTGTAAGAGAAATACTGCAGCCCAGCCCTGTGGGTAGGAAGGAGAGATTTGTTGATTTGTTGTTTAGCTGGGCAGCATCTGCTTTGTCCTGCTTTTTATGTTCCTAGTACTTCAGTGGGACACAAATTAGAGGGCAGCATGTGTGGGAAGTCTCCGTGGACACTGTCACAGCAACAGATTTTGATGAAGTCTCAGAGAGGACTGGAGTTAGCAGGCATGGCCCAAGGCTTTCAGGAAAGATGAGCATTCTACTGACAGCAGTTCCAAGTGGCTTGAATTGCAAATGTTACCCCTGAACCAGTTTGCTGATAAGGCTTGTAGCTCTCCCAGCATCTGCACAAGTGTATTTGCCCAAGATACTCCACATACTTGTTTTTCCTGCTGATAAGGGAGCAGTGGTTAGAGAAACACTTGTAGCAATGAGTGTGTTCGTGTCATGCCTGCATAGGAATCATTTATCGAATTCATTCCAGACTCACTCCACTAGAGGCCCCTCCGATAGCTGTGACCCTTCAAAGCCAAAAAGTACAGCAGGAATGTGAGAAATGAGGAAAAACTGGGCATCAGTGTGCTGTGTACTCACCCACCACTCATACAGCTATTAAAGAGACTGAAATTAAAAACTTGAGGTTCCCCGTGGAGCCCTGGCAATGAAAAGGCCAATCCCCACATGGAGGAACTACAGGTAGGTTGAAATAACAATGCCAAAACTTCTGACTTACCGCATTTTCTCCTTTCCCACAGGGGAGGCAGCCAGCCTGCCACAAACTGGGCTGGGGCCGGCTCTAAGTGAAGCAGATTCCAGGTCGTTGGGCTCCTCCAGGTTCTCTATCAGCTGATAAAAGACCTTAAGGCCACCACTCTGTCAAGCCCACCAGGATGGTCTCTTTATGATGATGCACATCTCACCTTCAAATCCCTTATCAAAGTCAACTGCAAATGTTGTGCCAGAAGGTATAAAAAACTTCATTGTCACTATAACATTTTCAAACTGTTTAATTGCATCCTGCTTCGTGTCTGGAGAGGCGGGGACTGGGTCAACAGCCAAAATACTGGCACAGATGCTCCAAAGACTGTGGGAAAATAACCCCCCTTTTACCTCATGCCAAGTAGTGCAATGAACGTATCTGGAGCAAAAACTGCTTTTACTGTTTAGGGCCAGGGAGAGGCCAGGTTAGTATTTATTGCCCCAGCCTGGAAGGGCATTTATTGTTAGGGAGCATGAGCATGAGACCAGGCCTGCCCCAGTGAGAGAATAAATCTGTACCAGCACAGTCCTACATCTGGGCAAACTGCAGGAAAGGTGTGAATCCAGGAATGCCGCACAGAGCCAGATCACCAGGGAGACACCTGCCCAAATCTTCACATCCAGAACGAGCCAAATACTTGGATCCTAAAATCATCCTGAAATCAGATGCCTGTGTATTTTTGACCCAAGGACTATCCAAGCTGCTTCCCGAGGACGAATCTGCCAAAGCAGCTCATTCCTGACCCACAGCATTGCAGCCATTCCTGCTCTGGGCTGAGGGCAGGGCAGCAGCTGTGCTCCCCACCAGAGCTGGGTGACAGGACACCAACCCTGGCATGGGACCCACCCAGCTCCTCTGAGGACTGGGGTGGCTGCAATCTGCAGTCAGGGGCCCAGCAGCTGCAGGCTAATGAGGTCATTTTAGTAGTTTTGAAAGGCACTTGAAAAGCCACCATCAGCACAGTTGAGAGTAAATGGTTGCTTTTCCCCAGGATTTCTGATCTCTGGGATAACCACTGCTGCTTGCTGTGGACTCCCCAGGTGCCCGTGAGAACACCGAGCCTCTGTCCCCGGCCAGGGCAGGAGCAGCCCTGCATCCAAGTGGGAGCAGTAACCGGGGATATGATGCCAACTCTCCAGAGCACATCATCACAGCAAACACCCTCAGGAAAAGCCCCAGCAGCTGTCAGACAGCAGCACACGGGCAGAGCTCTCACAGCACCTCGCGAGCTGAGTGAACACAGCATCGCTGTGGTGAGCTGTGAGCGGGACCGAGGACACGGCCTCCTTCGGCCTTCCCATCCTTCCCTTCAGGCACACGGCTGATTCCAGCAGCACAGTTGTCAAGTCAGCAGTTCAGGCAGATGGACTTGCCATTTTAAATCCCTGTTTTCCCAAAGCAACAATCTGGAATCTGCCCACGAGGAGAGTATTTCTTTCAAAAAAACCCAAAACCAAAACAAAACCAAAAAACCCCAACACAAAAACAAAACAAAAAAAAAACCCAAACAAAAAATCCCAACGAAAACCCATGACAAAAAATATGTAACTGAGGGAGCAACAATCTCTCTGCCCTTCAGTTAACCCCAGAGGAGATGGTAAGTATTGCATCCACTTTTTAGCCTTACTGGTTGCTGCAGCAATGACTTTCTAAATGCTCCCCAGTAGAGCACAGATCCTGGCATGACAGGGAGCTGCCACTCAGTTTCCCAAAGGATGAGAAAAATCTGAAGCTCTACTTAATCCCAGTTATGACAGCCCCTATCAGGTCCAAGTTCTTCAGGCCTTCCTGATCCTAATAACCATCCAATAACTCCATTCCTGATCCTAATAACCATCCAACAATATAAACCAAATTTTTGCAGTACCTTCTGGTACTGAGGAAAAGGGAAGTCAGTCCTCTGCTTTCATTGCCTTCCCACCAGGGAAGTCCTGAGTCCTGGAAAAAGTCCTTTGAAAGTGCTGAGGGAACCAGTGCACACAGAGGTGTCACTCAGGAACAAGGCTTTGAACTGTGAGACACAGGCTATGGATCCACACCTGAGGTCCAGGGAAAAGGGACATGCTCTAGGTACAAGCCCAAGGGCAAAGCCCCATGTCCAAAGGGGATGTGTGCTCCCAGGCGCTTCAGCTAACTGGGAGGCCAAAGTAAATTCTCTGACTGGTAAGAACTGAAATCCACCCAGCATCTTTTCAGAGCCTTCAGAGGGCTGTTTTTTACTGGGCATTCCTAGTTAGTATCCCTGGTAAGGGCAACTCCTCCTTTCAGAGAAGCTGCTGGCTCTGCAGCAGGATGTTCTGCACAGCTGTGGAATGCTCAGGGTGTCACAGCCCCGCTGCCTGACAGGGCAGGGCAAGCCTTGGCCTCTAAGGAAGGAGGGCAAATCCACAGAACAGCCCCTCCAACAGTAACAATCCACAGTGGAGTTTCAGGTGGGGTCCAGCACGGATGGTCCCTGTCTGACTCTCGTGAGGGGAGGGAAGGGCTGGGGAACTGCATCCTGCAGCTCAACTCTAACTTCTCCTCCCTCACTGCAGGCAGAACTTGCTCCTTACCAAGCAGAGCAGGAACTGCTCCCACTGTCTGCATCCTGCTGCCAACAGAAGCCTGGACAGCAGAGAAAAGGGGGTGAGAAATGTCACTCATCTCTGTGCAGGTCATGTTTCACTCTGTCATCACTGTATCATCCTTCACTGGGGTCAGCACTGGGTATTTGTCCCTTGTGATCCCCCTCCACTTGTGACACAAGAGCCCTTTGGGTCCCATTATAGCGTGAAATCTGGAAGAACTTGGAGGGTGCTGGGAACATCCATCCCAAGAGCCCTGCTCCTGGCAGCCACCATGGAGTCTGCAATATTGGTAATAATTTCCTCCATTTCAGCCCGGGCTGCTTTGCTACTGAGCTGGGCTAAGGAGGGTCCTGAAAAGTGGGTTCAGGTCTCCTGAACGCACGTTTCCAGTCACATCAGCAGGATGGAGCTGAGTAAGGACAAGGAATTCATGCTGGCTGCAGGAAGAACCGACAGGTAGCCAGGTTTCATGCCTACAACCGGGATATTTGATCGACCCCTCACAGCAAAAAGCAGGAATTTAATACATCTTCTGAGGATATTTAATCTGTGGGACCAGGAGGAAGGTGAAGGACAGCAACGTGAGATGGGTCCTAGCAAGACCAAGGACTCTCTTCTCCTGACACTCATATCTAAGCGTAAGCAAATTGCTATTCCATCTGCTAATGGATCTAAGCAGCAGCTGCTGCTTAACATAAAGCAGCAGCACACATCCTTGGAAATCAGTCAAGGCTGTACGCTTGCATCCTTCAGGCAGGAGGACTCTTGGAGGGGAGCTCCTCCCAAGGAATTTCCCAAGTGAACTGCAAGAGTGACAGGGCAGGCTCCAGAGCCCTGTGCACTCTGTCCACAGCAGCTGGAAATGGGAGAAGAATTTGCACATTCCCATACAGTTTTACACAGTGGAGTAAAGTGGAATTCAAAGCCCTCTGCAGGACAGAACATCTGAGTTTGGGACAGAAAAGCCCAGACTTGCCCCACGTGTAACTGTGTTATCCCAGTGCCATCCTCACTGGCATTTGTGCAGTGCTCCTGCTCCGCCTCACCTCCCCACCTCACGTTCCCTCAGCACAGCCTTCGCTCGTTTCTTCCTCCCCATCCCTCTCCCGCTGGTTCTGCCCCGCTTCCCTTCCCCAAACCACGACAGCAGACACGACACTGGGATCACTTTGCCCGTTAGGTCTGCATCCCATCCTGTCGCTCTTGTCCCCTGCCTCTCCTGGCCCCCTGCTCCGGGCCGTGGAGCCGGAGGCTCTGCTGGGAAGGGGCAGGATGTGGGAATTCACGGCTCTCCCTGCTCCAGAGCCGCTGGCCGCGCCCCTCCTGCCCCGGGCACCGGGACGCGCTGCCGTGGGTTCTGCACCGACACGCAGGGACACGGCCCCGGGCACAGCAAGGCGGGACACGCAGGGGCTGGAGCGGAGCGCACGGGGCAGGGCCAGCCCGGAGGCACCACACGTGTGCTGTGTGCATCCTGCAGCCTTCAAAACTATGGGAAAAGAGTACTTCTGTGAAATGAAAGTAAAGAGACCTTCCCAAAACATCCCCTTGAGCACCGATTTTACACTCAGTAAGTTCACTGTGCAAGTGAACCCACTCACTATACACAAGATTTCATACACATATGAAGAGTAAATGTAAATGTTTTGGAATCCAGCATTTTATGTGAACCTGTGAATAATATCCCTCTGCACACCCGTGCCTCCAACTCTGCAGCTTTGGGCTGCTGCGTGAGGATGTGTAATCGAGGAATGGACTGAGCAGGAAAACCGGGCTGATCACATCCACTGGTGTGGCGTGAGGGAAATAACCACGTTTATTAATACAAGGGAACTCTGTTTTCACCACTGAGTAAAAACCCCCATGGCTGAAGGAAGCAGAGAGCAGTTCTCCGTGTCTCCACAGCTTGTCGCTCTCTCACTCCACAACGGCAGATACTTCCCAGCTTCAGGAAGCGCCGAGGTCGCAGCGTGGGGAGGCAGAACTCGGGCTGCAGCCCCGGGAGCCGTGCGGGCAGGAATGAACCCTGCGGCTCCCCTCGGCCCCGGAGCCCTTGGGTTGCTCGGGCTGCTCCAGGTGGGAGCTGCTCTGTCCCAAACACTTTGTTACAGTGGGAATTCCCTCCCCTCCACCCTCTGCCTTTACACAAACACAAGCACAAGCCGAGCATAGAGAGGGGGATTTTAAATCAGCACAAGTTACAGAGTCCAAACTGTTTAAAGTTAAAGTTTATTTGTATTCTTTGTAGGAATATCAATAAAAGTCCTCAAATGTATCTATATCTGTACATATTACAAGAACCTTCAAAAATTATTCACAGAACAAAAATAAATCTTCTTTAGAACAAACCCAGGCAATGAAATGCAGAAATGGATCTCAGAGACCAAACAGTCCAGTGCTACAAGCATAAAAATACGGCTTGAAAAACAAGTTTATTCCTTTTTAAAGGTGTACTTTGTTGAAATAAAAAATAAATTATTTAGAGCTATAATTGTAAAACAGTTCTGTGTAGTAACACTCTTATTAAGGCCCTTGAGACAGAAAATCTATTTTTGCAGGTAGGATTCCTGGCAGGCATGATCTGTAAGGACATGCTCACTCTCCTGGGAGTTAACTTAGTGTGGAGAAGGAAACACCTAAAAACATCACCCTAAATTTAACCCTTTTTCCTCTGGCAGACTCAACTGGATACCTGTGGCTGACCATGCCCACCACTGATGGAAATACACGCCATGGTTCAACTTGGCCAGGAATTGTTCTCCAGGAACAACACAGACGTTTTTGCAGAACACAGGCAGAACTCATACACACAAGTAAGTATTGCTGACACATTCCATGGACATGACTGTAAAATTCATGGACTTCCAAGTTAAAAGCTGGTGGGTTTATGCAAGGATCAAAACAGGAAATGAATATATCATGGGAGAAAAACTCACACCCAACGCAAAGCAATTATATGAACATTTGCGTTTATTTTGATAAACCAAATTTCTTTGATGATTTATTAGATGGATAAAGAATTTATTAGTGGATACACCTCATATTCTTGGACTAGAAAATACACACATCCCTTTCCATGCTCTTGGAGATTCCTTGCCTGAGTTATGCCGCTGGAGAGGAATGTGGCAAAATGTGTAGCTGTATGAATCTGTGCTTTTGTGCATACCTGCCCACTTCTGATAGACCAGGGAAGTAACAGCTGGTAATTCCTAGAGGTGAAATCTTTTTCCCTTAAAAAAAAGGTCTGAATTCCTAGACTTGCAAAGAAAAGGGATTTACAGGATGCTGCCCCTAGGCTGTGCTCCCTCTGTCCTCTCAGTGCCTGTCCCTTGTCACCCTGCTCACCTCACACACTGCAGACACCACACACAACCTGCTAAGAGGCCACACACAAGAGGCTGCTCCATCTCTCTGCCCTGCTGTGCTGGCCACGAGCTTTTCCTGAGCACTCAAGAAGCCCAAGTGGCTTTGAGGTTTGGAGAGAACCCTCCTAGAATGGTACCAATGTGGCCAGCACGGACTGAGACACCAGGATGGGGTGACTTTCCTGTTCAGTCTGAGGAACACACGAACATTCCTCCTCCAGGCTATTCAATTTTTCCTGCACTACTTCATCTGTTCCCCAGTGAGAGCAGCAGCTCCTTGCACAGCATTAGACACAGCCCTAAGCCTTTGCTCAGAGAGTGAGCCCAAAGCCAGTGTCTGCCATGCTCCCCATCACACATTGCACCATTTACTCCCTCGCTGCTGCAGAACCCACTGGCTACGAGTCTAAACCCAAACGTGATCGGACCCAGGCAGGGCTCCTGCTCCTGAACAGACACGCGGTTTAGTGCCACTTGGATTTTATCAGTCTGGACAAAATAGAAACTGGCATTTTCACATATTGTCAGCTTGAGGCGGCTGAAAATTTTTCTGGAAGGCCACTCGGTAGCAAACTAGGAGAGACAGCTGCCTGCAGGAGCAGTGTTTTGTGCTGCAGCAGATCAATTCCAGTCTTGCAGCACTGACTCTGCAACCTTCACCCCCCTGGGGTCTGCAGGCAGCGACTCCTCGGCAGCAGGAGCTGGAGGAGCACGCTTGGCACCTTAGGGGAGAAACTGCAACAGCAGAGAAACAACCAGCCCAGCAACGAGCTGTGAGACCAGAGGGAGGGGTCAGGCTCTGAGAGAGCTGCTGCTTTTTCCTACAAGCATTCTACAAGCTTGAGAAACACACAGGAGAAGATACAGCATTAGAACCATGTACTACCAAAGACCTCAGCAAAACAGGTGGATATTGGGGAGGGATTGTTTCCCCTCTAAAAATCCAGGCTGACATACTGCCCCTATTGCATTTCTCTGCAGAAACCAAAGTGGACACCTCAGAGCCCTCGGCATCAAACCACACAGCTCAGCCAGCGACCTCTGACATTACCAGGGCACCGGGGAGCTCCGGGGAAAGGCGTTTCCACCCGTAATGCCTGAATAACTCTCCTAGAACAACACATCTGCTTCTGCCTTGTGCTGTCAGGGCAGCCCCATGGGCACTCACTCTCACACTTCAGTCACAGCACACCCACGTCACCTGCACGGTGCCACAAGGGAGCAGTTCACATGCCCATCCCAAAAGGGATGGGAACACGTTCCCCCATGCTACAGCTGTGCAATTACAGTACAATGCTACAGGGACATGCAGATCCCACAGAAATGCCCCACAAATGGGGTTTGTGTAAAAGAGCCCCTCACATGACAGGTTAACACAAACTGGAGAAGTTGCTACGGCTGCGATGCCTGAAGGGAGAAAGGAGGAACTCAAAGGCACAGTTTGAGGAATAAAATATCAGAGGTCAGCAAGGGTCTAGAGCTTGAAGACCGTTTGGAAAGTATGGAAAAGTAATCTCTGCTGAGCCAATGCAGAGCACAACCCCAGGTGTGTCAGTGCTGGCAGCACCGAGTCCTGGCTGAGCAGCCAGAGTAGCTTTGATCCCAAAGAGCTGAGCATTAATCCCAAATCCCAGCTCGCTGCAGACTGCTGTGCTCTAGAAGGCCTGGCTAGGATGGATGCACACACATCCTGCAGCACAGGGGGCTCTGCACTGATGCACACTCAGTCACAGAACACACGGGGGGTGGTGACACCAGAGCACACACGCTGCTCTGCCACCTCCTGCATCAGCCACAGAGCTGGGATGAATTCATTTCCAAAAAACAGGCAAACTTGGAAACAGACACTGCATTTGGGTCTTGGTATTGCCAGTAATTCATGTGCAGGGAACACATATTATGCACACTTAGACACTCCTATGTTTTTCATGAGACAATCCCACACTGAGGCACCTCTCAAGGTTTTGTCTCAAATTGAAGTAAACTTTTCCAATTTCCACAGCATGCATGAATGGTTAATCACACTTGCTGTTATATTTCTGTAATTAAAAATTTCAATCAATGCTGCAATAATTTCATTTACTGTGAGAGTTTGGGGGCTAGAAATGCACAGCAAAAACTGGAAGTAAAAATTCACACTTGACTCCAGAATCTAGGATTTTAAAAAAACAAACCTCTCTCAGATTAAATATTGTGCCATTTGATGAAATAATGAGAATTGACAATACCAAGGCATTTACTGTTCATCTGTTACAGGTTGTGAATGCCACCATCTCCCAGGAGAAGGTCACTTTGGAACAATATCCCATTCACATACAGTCTGGAATCATGCTTCTCTAAAACACAACTGAAAGGAACTGGAGATGAAAGCTTAGTCAAAACTCCTGAAGAAAAACTGGTGTGTACAGAACTCAAAATAAATCCCTTTAAACTATCCAGAGAAAGGACAATGTCAGCAGAAATGGAAGATCTTTCAACAAAGGTGCAGAAAGCACCTTTCACTGGAACTACACTGGCTAAGCAAGTGGCTGAAATAGTGAAAATAAGCAAGCATTAAAATACAAAAATCCTCTAGAAAAAGGGACTTTTGCATATGGAATTTCCTGTGCTGGGCACGGGCACCCTTTGGTTAGCCCTTTCCCAAGAGGATTAACCTGGCTGTTTCTCGTGGAGAGCAGAGAGGGAATTCAGGGTGCCACTGCACGGGGTGTACGGTGGGGATTGGCTAGAAATTGTTAAAAAAGTATTTACAGGTCTGTAAGTTCTCCAAACTGAAAATATAAAACTGCATTAGAACTGGGGTAAAAACCAAAGAATCCTACCACAAAATCCTGCAGATTCCCTCTGTCTGACAGGAAGCCTGACTGTGCAAATTCCAGGAACCCAGCTTGCTGCTCCCACTTTGTACCTTCTTCAGAAAGACTGTTCTTTGACAGAGTCTTATCCGAAGTAGGTACAAGACACAGCAAGAGCCAGTTCTCTCGCTAAAAGGTTTGCTATCAAGTTTGCATTCAGCTAAAGACCAGCTGGGGAAGAGGGGAATAAACCCAGCCGATGAGTTTTCCTATGGAATTCATTTCACTCCATTCATGTCCTTGTACCAGCCAGCTGCTGTCTCGGGTCACCCACCACTCACCTCTCACCCACAACACACACACACACACACGCTCCCCTCTTCCTCCTCCCAGGACTGCAGTGCTTTCAACAAGAGAAAAACAACAACAACAACAACAACATAACAATAATAACAATAAAAAAAATAGCAATAATTAAAAAATCTACAGTATTCACTTCCTTTTGGTATATTACATTGGCATTTTCTGTACACAACCCAAGAGCTCCCCCTATTTACACAGTGATCCTGAAGGACTTATTCTGGGGAGACTGGTTCTCCTGGCCCTGAGTGGGGAATTAAAGCCCACCCTTCAGAGTTGCTTTTTCAACTTTATTGAATGTACAATACTATCTTAAAACAATTTAAAATACAACTTTAAAATACAATTCTAAAACAATTTTAGAACAATCTTCAAACAATTTTAGAACAATCTTCAAACAGCTTTAGAATAATCTTCGAACAGCTTTAGAACAATCTTCGAACAGCTTTAGAACTATCTTCGAACAACTTTAGAACTATCTTCGAACAACTTTAGAACTATCTTCGAACAACTTTAGAACTATCTTCGAACAACTTTAGAGCTATCTTCGAACGAAACAACTTTCCTTTTACAGAAGAACTATGTGCAACAATCAGCGACGGAGACGGGTCTTGGCTCTGCTCCGTCTTACTCTTCCACCGAGCACCTGCAGAATTAGAAACTGCTGTTCTTAAATTCACCATTCTCCGTGATGGAAAGCTTGGGAGGGTTGCCATTCCGGACGTGCATGGTGTAGCGCTCCTTTACCTGCGTCAGGGCACCCATCAGGCGTGTGTTGGCCGAGTCCAGGAACGCGATCCGCTTCTCCTGCAAAGACACCCCCCAGCGTCAGAGCTGCAGCGCACGCCCCGCGCCCGCAGTGGGAGCGGCCCGGGCCGTGTGGCTCCGGGCAGAGGCAGCTGGGCCAGCATTCCCTGGCGAGATGGGATGTCTGCCTCTTTCTGTTTTCAGGGTGCCCTGGGCTCCTTTGCGGCCGCTCGGGCCCTCTGGGGCTTTTTGCGTGACAGAAGGCGACAATCCGAGTTACAGCGGGGAATTGATCCGGGCATGGGGGCTCCACCCAGCCAGCCTCCAATGAGGCAGGACTGTGCCACAGGGGAGTGGGAGGGTGCTGGTGTTAATAACAATGGTAGCCAATTTCAATATTATTTTTTTAGAAGTACATTAGAAAAACAGAAACAGGCAGCAGAAAATAAAAGTGGTGGGGGTTTCATCTGGCAGAGAAAAGTGCAAGTGGTATCTACCGACCATTGTCTCTGTGTTTTGGATGGAGTGTGCTCAGAGTAAACTCATGGGATGCTTGAAATAAATAAATAATAATAAAAAAAGAAGATAACGGCAGCCTGCGGTGACGGTGCAACAGCAACACAGAGAAGCAGCAGCCAAAGCTAACGCTAAGGGTTACTGGAGGTGAGGGGAGAGGGCACCGTGGGTGGAGGGGAGATGCCATCGACAGAACACAAAGAACAAACACGGAACACGCTGCTCCTAGACCCATTCCAGCTCGGGGGGCTCCCGGGCTCCACGAATCCATGTGCCTGGTTGATTGTCCTTGCACAGAATGTGCCAGCCTCTGCCTGGAGCAGACAGCTCAGGGATGTGTGCTAAATTGACATAACCCATCACCAGACCCAGCCTGCTAACAGTGGGACACCTGCAGTAGGATACAGCACCGGAGGGACAAGCCAGGGAGTTGTCGGCACAATCAGAGATGGCAATTTTCATCTTTCCTAAAAAAATAATAGTCATGCAGCTGCAGAAGGCAGTGCTAGAGACAACAGGAAGGTAACTGTGCTCTCTGTGCCACCAGCTGACTGGCTTTTGTTCTTTGAGAAGGGAAAATGTCTCATTTGCTCAACTGAAACAAGCTGCATGTGGGAACTCTTCCCAGTCCAGCCCATTGAGAAACAAAATGGGGGGAAAAATGATGCACGGAAGGCATAAACATCAAGGAACAGTTCAGCCACACTGCTCAGGAGACTCACGTGCTGCCACAGCCCCTTGGGATCCGGAGCCCAGCACGTCAGTGCGTGCTACGCCACTAACCAGCAATGTTTGCTTTTCCCAGCAGGCTCCCCTACAGGGGTGAGTGCTTGGGTGCAAAAACAAAGCAGAAGTTAAGTCCTGCTTCTGTTACAGCCCTGAAGACACCAAGCTCTGTGTAAAGCCAACAGAGGAGGAGGAGGCACGAGGCACAAGGCTGCCTTAGGCCTCATCCCGATCCAGCTGCCGGGAGCAGGGAGGACACGGAGCTGAGGAGTTACAGGCCTTTCCTCCCATGCTGACATCAACCCTGTGGAACACAACCGCCTCAGCAGGAATGTGCTCCTCAGCGAGCAAAGCTCCTACTCCTCTGACTATATGTCACCCAGAACATGTAACTTAAAATGAAAATTTTCCTTCTCAAACTTTTTCTGAAAAATTTCTAAAAATTCTTTCCAAAGAGTTGAGTATGAAAGGCTGGGTGCATTCAGGCACTGCTGAGCACTCACTGAGCCAGTCTGCAAAACAGCTGGGAATCCACACTTGGAAAATCAATCTTAAAAGCATGAGCTTGGTGAATAGGGGCATCTTCTCACTGAAAGGCAAATTGGATCTACCAGGCACGTCTCTAACACGCTCAGGGCACAGGGAGTAGGAGGAGCTGGAATGGGTAGGAGGTCAGTGTGCTGGGCCAGGACTGGATACTGCTCAGCTAGAGAACTGATTGGGTTTACTTGCCTGTTGGAATTATCTCATCTCCATTTATGACCTGTAATTTAACACAGCGGAGATGTCACTTGCAGTAGCAACTGGGCCAGTTCTCTTTGCAGCTGCACCGCTCCAAGGAGAGAGTCTGGCCAGACCTATCCCTGCTCAGAGGCCCAGAACCAGGCTCCAGAGCCAGGAGAACAGCTCGTGTCTGTGTGCATCAGGGCACTGCACCCCTCACACCATCTTGGGCCGGTGTCCCTGAGCACAGGAGCACAGGAGCCCAGGTCACTGCTGCTCCTGGCAGCCTTTAACTCTTCAGCCTGGTGCCATGAGCTGGGCTCCAGCCCCACTCGACAAATCTCACAGGAAAAAAGACCTTTCCTTTTCTAGCCACTGAAGGAATCACAGACTAAATAAAATCTTCCAAGCACGACTTCAAGGGATTGCTACAGAACCCAGCAGACACCTGGGCTCCCCTGGTGAGTCTGCTCTGAATCTTTCATCAGGTTCCTCCTCTGCTCAAGCACTTGAGGAAGGACAGTGACAACTGCACTTCCCCCTGACAGTGAAGCAGCTGAGGTTTGCCAGTCACCTTGCTTGCCCAAGAAAAAGAGTCAAATCATTAATGCTGCTGCTTTGCTCCTATTTTTTCACCAGTTTCCACCACAGGTGATACATGCTACATCATTTGATGAAGTGTGATCAAGGACTACGCCCTTCCAGCCCTGAGGGTTTGAAGGTCTCACAAGTCAGCAGTGGTCCCCTCTGCCAGCTGGTGACACTGGGATCACACTGGTCCATGCTCCACCTCGCTAGCCCATAACCAACACCAAGGCTGAGAGCCTCCTGGCATGCACAGGTAACAGGCAAGTTTCTTACTCAGTCACAATCTCTCCCCTCCGAAAATCGCTTTTCATGTTTGCTCAGTGCCCCTTGCACCTTCTTGAGGTAGGTGAAAAATACATCCACCCATTTCAGAGTCCAGGCTGCTGCCTGGATGAGCTGCCATTCCATGTCTGTAACAGCAAGATGCCCTGACTGTGCCTATCTCCAAAAAAACCCAGCTTTTTGCTGCTTTATATTTTCCCTACAGTTCCGCATGAGTTCCAGTATTTCTCATACCCCAATGCCATCTTTAACCATGTTCAGCTGAGACTGCCACTCTTTGTGTAGGGAGTAACTTGGGTTATTCCTGAAATAATGATTAAGGAAAGTTTCCAGTTGGAACTACTGAAAAGCCCAGAAGCAGGAAAGAGACCCTCCAAATGCAAATACCACAAACGTAACATGGCAGGCAGATACAAACCAGTCCCAGGCTCTGTGGTGGGATCAGCACAGACACAGAGGAGAAGCTGGAATGACCCCACAGGATACACCCACATGCACTGCCCGTGGGGTTCCCCTCCCCACAGCTGCCCGGGGTGACTGAGGTGGGAGCTGCAGGTTTGTGGGAAATGGGCATTTCCCCAGGACGGCCAGTGGGGTGAAATGCCACACGTGACATTCCCAGGACAATGCTCTGTTGCAGCATTCTCTTTCCTGGACTCCGCTGTCCAAAGCCATGCTGTTGCTGGCACAGCTCAGATGCATGCACATGGCAACTCAGCTATGCTGGGCTGAGGCACGGCTTTCCCACAGTCCCAGGCCCACACTTGGAATAACATCTACACAATGCACTGCTATTCCTTCACTCCCCTGAGATCTCACAAAGTAGCAAAGGTTTTGGAGAAGTGACCAGTCCTGCGATTTGCTGCCAGGCTGCCTTAAAAGCCCAGGTCAGACAGTACTAATTAAAGCCCCCAATTCTCTCCCAGAGGCAGTAAGTGACACGTGCGACACCACGGGCTGATACAGCTTGGGAGATAGAGAACAGTGCTGGGGCAGGAGAGAGGGGCGAACAACGGGTTCTACACACAGGTTCTGGGAGATCCCGAGCTCTTTACCTACCTGTGCATCAATAATTTTCTGCTTTGCATCAATGACTGCTTGCATCTCAGCGTGATCCTTTTTCAGCTCCTCTTCAACAGCCATGAGTCTGATGAGCAAAGAAAGGGACAAATTAGGACAGTTTAATACTATTTCTGAGCATTTCAGGTACTCTGGCCTGTTGGTTTGACTTCTCTGCTTCCTGGCTCTGCAAGAGAAGAATTGTGCTGCTCTCAGGAAAGCTTCTCTCTCCATCTGACACTCCCAGTTGCCCAACCTTGTTATTCTCAGGATGGAAATTGCCAAAAATGCAACTGCTCTGAAAAATTAGTCTCAAGTACAGATTCCAAACAAGCAAACAAAAAGACCTGTAGTAAGTTCAACAGACACTTAAGTGTTAAAATTCCTAAATATTTTCCTTTACTCTCCTGACAATCTCAGGCAAGTTTCCACACCTGCACCCCCATTTCTTCAGCTCTAAGGATGGAGAGAACACGTGGCACAGGGGACCCACTTGTCCCACCCGGTCCTGAGCCTTCCAAAGCCTCACCTGCTGATGATACTTTTCATCTGGCTGTCCTTCTCCTCCTGCTGCCTGCGCAGCCTGTCCTCACTGTCCTCCAGGCGAGACTTGTAGTCCTGCAGCAGCTTCTGCATCTGCTGCTCCTGCACCAGGAGCCGCCGCTCGTACTCCTCCAGCCGGCGGCTGGAGACGCGCAGGCGCTCTTTCAGCTTGGCAATCTCCTGCTCGTACTGCGGCCGCCACGGAGGCAGGTGCAAAGGAGAAAAAAAGAAGAGACCAGACCATTACAATGCTCTGTTGCTCTTCAGGGGAGCGTTGGGGGTTTTTAAATGAAAAATAAGTTGATTGAAGTAAAGGAAATGAGAAGCAAACACGGGGGCAACCACAGAGAAGGAGCACGTGGGCTCCCACTGGGCATCAAGCTGCCCCCACCCTGTGGGGTATCACTCTGCAGCACAATTCAGAGGGCTCTGACGCGGCTCCTCAGGCCTGACTGGGAACATCCCGCCTTACTCCAGACTCCAGCAGTTCTCAGGCAGGTGCTGCTAACAGTGCTCAACTGCAGAAATGGCCTGGGCTGCCCAAATGTACAAACCAGACTTGTGTGGGACCCAAATAACTGACTCTTCAGGACCTAATTAATCAGGGCATGAAACCTTTGGGGAGGTCAGAGCAAACCAGTCACTGCAAACCAGAGCCTGTCAGGTTACTTGGCTGAGCTTTTGTTCTCCTTGTCTCTGTGGGCAACCATTTCTACAATAGTGCCATGAATCTCAATATACTCCTTTGGTTTGGGTTCATTCAACAAATCTATGGAATATATTCAACTTTCCTAACAAACCTATGTTTCTGCTTCTCTGTCCACTAAATGTTCTCCTCACTCCCTGCCTTCTCAAAATACCAAACCTCTTACACAACAGCTCCATCCCCACAGCAACATATGGCTGTAACTGTATTTGGAAAAATGGGATCTACTCCTGAAAAAACATACACTTTAAAAAACAGACCATGAAGATTTCTGCACAGCTCAGAGGCCCTGCAGTAGCTGGGTGACAGGCATTTGCCTCAGGAGAAGCCCAAGACAAAATCTGACTGCTGCTGCTGATGAAGGCTGAGCTGCAGCCCTGTACAGTCCCTGTGCGTGTCCTAAGCTATGCTCAGTCAGGTTAACAATCTTGATTTACTTTTTTTATGGAGTAAGTGATCACTATAACCAATATAACCTGAATGAGAATGTGTGACACTGTGACAGCAGGGCCTGAGAGTCCCTCTGAGCTCGCTGTGGGGTGCACAGGACTAGGTGGCACCCCCCTAGTCGGCTGCACACAGAATCAAATTTACCTTCTCAGCGTGCTTGACTTCGTCCAGGTTCTGAGTCGTGTCCTTCTTGGTGTCCTCGTACTGCCCGTTGTTGAACACCCAGGCAGCCGTCCTCTCCACTGGGGACAGCGTGGCCGAGTCCACTGGTGACTGCACCTGGGGCAGAGACACCTGTTAGCATTCTCCAGAGAAACCACACAAACCAGCTCTGAAACCCAATTCAGCTGGAGGAGAAAGATATCCACGAATTTGTCAGCCTCAAAGGATCCCCAAAACGTCTCCTGCAGGGATACTCCTTCCTCCCTTGGCTTTGGACCTACAGCACCTACCCAAATCCCTCTAACACCAATGCACTTTAGAAATTTTTCTTCCTCTCCAAGTGAGCTTCTCTCTGAAAAAGTTCTTGTTTCCCAATCCCATTCACATCCACCTCTCCCCTTTGCCACACTGCCAGCAAGGCTCTCTCACCCTGTCTCGCACAGAGCAAACACAGTGACAAGGCTCTGCTCGCAGCCACTCAGGTGAGACACGCTGCTTTCCCTGGAGTGCTGAGGAGATGAACTTGGGAGCAGCTTCCTCAGCCAGGCTGGGACAGACTACAGTGGAGCATAGGACTGCACAGCCTGGGCCCGGGACAGCATGGCAGGACTTGTGTGTGGCAGGGAGGTGTGCCATGATCGCGGCAGGGCCTGCCAGGTTGGGACGGTCCATTGCAACGTCTCAGCTGTGCTGACTGGGAGAACTGTCCAACCTCTTTGGAGGCTCCCTCTCTCCTCTTTACAGGAGTCCAAAAAGGGAGCCAAGAAAAGAAACAAGAAGCTCTCCGCCTGGCTGGGGAAAACATGGCTTTTCTGGGGAAAACAAATTCCAAGGAATTTTCACGAACAAAGACAAGTTTATAAGCGTAGGAATTAGCATAATTACCCCTGAAAGAGCAACACTGTCTTATGTATTTGAGAAATGCAAAAGATCAACTTCTCCCCAACTGCAGCTTCTCTTTGTGCCCAGGCAGCTCTTGCCTGGCCCAGTGGTGCACCCAAGTGCACTGTGCTCCCTGGCTGGGGGCTCTGAAGTCCCAGTCTCAGCCAGGAGCTCTCCATGAGGGAGGAAGAGCTTCTTTAGGAGTCAGGGATCATGTCACCCTCCTGCTGTGTTTGCCCTGCTCAGGAGGACAGGGCTGGCGGGTGCTGGATCTGCTCCCACAGCTCCGCTGTCCTGAGCAGCCACGGACACTCCAGCACTGGAAGAAGCCTCAGCAAAAATGTAAAGGCAAAGAAAAGGCATAGGAATTAGGCAAAAATCCCTGGATTTAGGCAAAGGCCTTTTCCCTAGAAGGAAGTTTTCACAGCAAAAAAGCTAATAGCCCCTTAGGTGTAGTGTGGCAGCCTGGCAAAGCTCTTTAATTCAGATTTTTTTGATGGCATTTACTGTCAGGCAGACAGAGCAAGGGTCACCATGGGCCGTGCATGGCTGTGAATCGCTGGAGAGATCAGGGGCAGCGAGGGATGAGCACTGTAACCATCCACTGCAGCTATGAGGGACTCAGCCAGCAGAAAGTTGACTGTAAAGTACATCCCCAGCCCTGCACCAGACTGCTGAGCAGCAGCAAACCTGGCCAAACGACCTGCCAAGTGTAGGACAGAATACTTGCAGCAGCCAGATTCTGGAAGCTGTCAAAGACCAAGCGGATGGCAAGTCACACATGCTAAAGGGTTACAAGTTATTCTCTAATAAAGGGCAGGAGAGGAATTAGTCTGCTAGGATCATGTATTAATCCCCCTCTTTGCCTCTCTTCCAGAGGAACACACTGACATTTCTGTTCCCACCTACCTCCTAAATGGAAATGGAAGGCAAAAAGTGACCTCTCCCAGCAAACAAAGGGCCTAGCTCTATATTCAGAAACAAATGGGACTTGTAGAGAACAGAGTCTAATAATTATAACGCCCACAAAACATGCCTAGAAAGAACATGCCCAGAAAGAACATGCCCAACTTCTCTTTTCTCTTTCTCTTTTTTAAAAAAGAACAGAATTCCACAACAAGATTTGCAATTAAAAGGACGCAATGGAATTTGCCTCGAAAAAAATGTTGGCCACTCGATTTGGCACCATTCAAGATGTTGTTCATGGGTGTGGGGAAGGAGAGAACAAATTGATTCCTCTGAATAAAGCAGGAGCAAGTACTCAAATGAATCCAGTGGAAACAATTAGTATAGAAAGTATAGTGGGAAAATAAGTGGATGCACATCCCCTTCACATTTATCCTTGTTACTGGCCTAAAAATGTCCTACCAGCACCACACAGGGCCTGGTTGTATCCCATGAACACCCTTCCCCTGGCCATGCCCGTGCCCCCGTGTAAAACACGCTCGGCAGGAGGACACAAACACACACTTCAAATAACAAACAATTACTTCTTTGGCCATTGCTAACTTGGCATGCTAAGCTTTGGTTTGTGATTTGGTGTTTCTGGGCTCATACTTCAACAAACTTGAGGTATCAAAGTAGTTCTGAAGCCCTGATTGCTCCTGGGTTCTCAGGCATCAGCCAGGTTTTCCTGTAACACTCAGGACTTTGCCGAGAAAGCTCCACTGTCAGGGAGCCCCAAGAAAACCTTGGGCAGAGCAGAGGTTGTTCTGCCAGCTTCACCTCACAGCCCAAAGCCTTCCCCCTGCAAAACCTCTGAGCTGCAGATCGCATTTTCTATCTTCACTGTAGTGCCAAGCACTGAAATAATCACTTTCTCTTTAAAATTAAACTAATTGAGGAAAATATTTTCATACGCAGCAAATCACAACAGGATTATTATTATTTTTTAAAAAAAGATAAAGGAATGTTGGCTTTTTGACAAGAAAACCTTGATTTATAGTTGCCTATGAACAACTGATAAAGTGCATTAGGAGTTGGTAGATATAAGCACTCCTTTCCAGAAATAAATTGCATTATTCATAGTTTGGGATGATTAATGAAAAAGCAGCACTTATTTGAGGACCAGCAAGAGATTGCTTCATCATGGTGAAATATGGATTTCTCCACACTTTAGACAACTGTGCTTATTTGTTATTTTGGCAGCAGTTACTCTGTGATGTTTTATCTTCGTTCATTTCCCTGTTTCGAGGTAGCTCTGTTTTTAAATTAGCACCACAGGGCAAATGCAGCCTCACATGGTGATCTGAACTACCATTTGGAACAAAGCTGCTCCTGGCTTTTTTCTTTGTATTCAGGGAAATTTTCCAGTTCTGTTTCTTTCAGTGGGTTTGCTGCTACCTTAGCAAATGGAAGACAGCTTTTTTTTAAGTTTAGTACAAAAGCATCCCAGTGGCACAGACAAGGTGGCTTGCCAAGCTTGTGAGGCTGACAAGCATGACTATTCCTTACCCTTGCTACTGGCCACTGGCATAGGTGCTCCTACTCTTGATTCAGCTCGACATCAAGGTCAGGAAAGCTTTGGAGGCCAAGAAGCAATGGGCTGAACAGCAAAGCAGGGGCCTGGAGAAAGGATTTCCTTACCTGCTGCGTTTGCTGGCGCTGAATCGCACGCACCTTGGGCACGGGGCTCTCCCTCGAGGACGAGGACTGGTGCCGGGAGCGGCTCCCGTTCTGGATGGGCTCAATGCCCACGGCCCCCGAGGCGCCGGACACGCTGCCCGTGCTGCGCAGGGAGGGGCTGTGCGTCAGGGTGTGCAGCGTTTTGGCCCTGGCGCCCAGCACAGCCTGGTCCATCTTGCGGATCTGTGCCTGGCTGCTGCTGTTCTGGCGCGGCAGCACCACCGGCACGTGCTTGTCCGGGCCCGCGGGGCGCCGCGCCGAGTCCTCGCTCTGTGAGCTGCGCTTGCCGGAGTCCTCCAGGCTGCTGTTGCTGCGCCCGCTGGGCTTGAAGTCCTCGCTGTTGCTGCGGCTCCGGGAGCTGGCAGAGCTCAGGTTCTCCGGGCTGGAGTCCACTGAGGCCTTGGCCGTGGAGGGGCTCGGGTTGTTGAGCTGGTAAACAGGGTTTTGGAATGAGAGAGGTCGGAGGCTGCCCTGTTGGTTCCACGCAGGGTGCAGCGGCCTCCGGACCTGGGGAGCGCTCTGGGGGGTGCTCTGGGTGTCCCACAGCTGTTTGATGTTGGCTACCTGGGTGACGGAGAGCTGGCTGCCCGCCAGGCGCAAAGGCACGTCGTGCATCATGGAAGCGGTGTCACCGTGAGCTGCGTGGGGGTCCTGCAGGTCCATCAGAGAGATGCTGCGTCCGTTGGGCAAGACACTTACCTTCTCATCCTTATCTGAGCAAGTCATGCTCTGGGTGGATACCTGCTGAACCAGCAGTAAGGTCTTGCCCCTAAAATGTCCATCTACATTTTCCTGGGTTGGAGACTTCATCTTGTTTATGTCACTGTGGAGCGGAAAGGAATTTGGTTAATTTTTGAGCAGCCAAGACCCCGAGAGATCTGTCCCAGAGAAGTCTTTCTACCTCACTTAACCTCCCCCCACTGAAAGCTTCAAGGAGCCAGACTTCCTTTTATGAGCTTTTTGTGTGCAAGTCAGAACACACTCTTCCTTAATTACCACTTATCTTGGAGAATTGTGTTTGATTCAAGAAGTCCTTAATCTTTATTTTTTTTCACAGGTGAAATCTAAACCATTCTCACTAAATCCTCCCCCCTCAGTCACTTCTGTCTCCAGCAAGACTTCAGCTGCCATTTAACCCTTTGCCATTACGTAACAAGAGATGGGACAAAAGGAAATCGCCTCAAGTTGTGCCAGGGAAGGTTTAAATTGGGTACTAGGAAAAATTTCTTGACCCAAAGGATTGCCAACACTGGCTCAGGCTGCCCAGGCAGTGGCAGAGTCACCACCCTTGGAAGGTGTTGTAGATGTGGCACATGAGGACATGGTTTAGAGGCGGCCTTGGCAGTGCTGGGCTAATGGTTGGACTTGATACCCTCAGAGGGCTTTTCCTGCCTTAATGATTCTATGACTGCGTGCATTATGGAGGCCTTAAAATTCAGCAGGTGTTGTGTGCGGGCTGCTGCAGAGCTGGATGTAAGCTCAGAGGGCAGAGAACTCCACGTGACAAAACCGGCCCTTGTACCTGACAGCACAGGTATCACCCTGGGCCTGCAGCAGCCGAGCCCTTCGGCAGCTCTGCCACGTCACAGCTCCAGATTAACAGCTGTTCCAGCGTGAGAAACGCTGCACCAAACACAGGAGGGACTACTTTTTGCTGGTCCACAGGTAATAAGTTTCACCTACAGCTCAGTTTTCCCCTTGGCAGCCTGATGGCCAAAAGGAAACGCTATGGCTGACTGTGCACTCAGGCTGGCAGTAAATCACAGAACTGCTTTTTTATCAGCCCCAGGCACTGGCTCCCGGAGATGTGGTTGGGTCCTGGGTAAGTCCAAAGCTCCAGGTCCCCAGTGCCTCCTTGTGCACTTCTTACTGGGATGGTGTATTCCCCGTGAGAGAGGCCCAAGCCCCCCATTCCACAGCGGGGCTGGGCAGCCAGCTCAGGTGATGACGCCCTCATCCCTCAGAATTATGGAATGGTTTGGGTTGGAAGGGGACCTCGACCATCATCCAGTTCCAGCTCTTCAGAGCTTTAACAACCCCACAGCTGCCCTCGAGCCCTGGCTGGGACGTACCCATCGGTGGGGTCCTCAGTTATCTTCTGAAGTCCTGAGGAGAGACTTCCAGCGACGTTTGGGCTGGAGCTGTGCTCCACGAAATGCTTCAGCTGCTGCTGTGTGGGCGTAGGGCTGGTCATGGATTTTGTGATATCCGCAAGGATACGAGGGAGAGGTCCCAGTTTTGCCACGGTTGCCTGTAGGAAGGAATTTTCACCCTAATTGGATACAAGCACCACGACATCCGCCGGGGTTTTTTTGGTAACGATGCACAGAGGGATGGAGTGGAAGGAAGGAGGGTGGGTGGTTGTGTGCGGGTGTGCCAGGATCGCAATGAAGTGTTATGGAGCAGCGCAACGACGGCGACCAGATGGATGGAGGAGACGAAACGGGGTGCATCAGACATTGAGGAAAGAAAAGGAAATAGAAAAGAAATTAGGATTGACCCCCAAAAATAAAAATCATGCTCAATAAAACAAAACTACTGCCATTCCAGTGCAAAACTATCATGCAAAGCACGCTGAGTCCTGGGTGGGTGAGGTCAAAGTGAAAACTACGGCATCTGCTCACTGAAGGGCATTCAAAGGCTACGGAAGCAGCCGGTGGGGGGAACTTTCCAGGCAAAGGGTGTCACGTGGTGAAGGAAATGCATGCCAACAGATGAGGGGGATCATGAGAGGGTTGCAGGGGTCGAGGGTGATGGGGAAAGGGAAGGTTTTCATTTCATAAGCGCTTCATTTTTGGTGTCCTACACAGATGCTACCTCCTTTCGCACCTTTGCCAACAATGAAGCCATTCTTTCCTACCCAAACATGAAAAATAACTGCACAAGAGCATCAGTGATCCTCATCCCAGTATCACCCCACCAGCACGGGATGAAATGTGTGGCTCCAGTTACAGGTTAGCTCAGTGCCGGCCAGGCTGAGGGTAAGAGCAGCTGGCCTTCAGCAAGGAAGGCTGCTCCTCCAGGCCCTGGCTTCTCACCCCTTTGGGCCACTGCTGGGAGATCAGCTACAGGGCATCTCCAGGCTCCTGGGACTGCCGGGAAGAAGGTGCAGGAGCTGCAGATTTATTAAAAAATTTAAATTCTGCTAAAATACCAGTGTTCTTCTCAAAGATACCCTTGTTTTCCCCGTAAGCAGGTATTCAGCCAGTTTGGCTCCAGAGAAAGGTCTCTTTACAGACACTTTCATACAGCAGTGTGGCTATTTAAATCACCCAGGTGGCTCCTCTCATTATTTCCCAGTCATTCCCTGCAGTAAAGGCATAATGCATGTAACTTTACCCCTTAATTCTCTTTTTAGGAAGCCACTGTACCAGCTCCCAAAGGCCTGCTAGGATAGATCCATACATCTAACCTACAGAAAAGGCAGTGCAGATCCATATGTTTGGAATGTATGCCATGTACATGTATGAGGTAAACTGAAAAACAACATCATAACTTGTTATCAAACTAAGATGAATATACAGACTGTCTTTTTGAGTCAAGGACATTTCAATTTACTCTGATGCAACACGCTCAGTTTTTTGTTTGCTCTTTTAAATAATGTACTGTGAAAAAATAGATACCCAACCAATAACTACTTTGGCAAACCCATATGCAATAAAAATTGAGTGCATTGCTATTCACCATACCTCTCCAGCTTCAAAAGAAAGAATAATATACATGGAATATGGACAAAATAATGCACCTCTAAAAATTGAAGCATGGAACAGTTCCAAGCACTTGGAAAAAAAAAAAAAAAGACTCCCAGTTCAGCTTTTCTGGGCCTTATCAACTACCTTTGCTATCAAGATTTTAGTGATTTTGGTTCCTGCAAACCCACATGGCTAAGGAAGAGCAAAGCTCTGCCTTTCCTCCTTCTAGAGCTAAATGGAAGCAGTGTTTATTGCTGGAGGTGTCTGCTGGGATCAGAAGGACAGAACCTGGGCACTGCACGTGAGCTCGGCACAGCGCACAGCGCACATCTTGCTTTGCCACAGGGGGACACTCGGAGTGGATCCAGCTTTTCACGTGGCATTCCCTATGCCAGAATCAAAGCCCACAGAAATGAGACCATCTCAGCGGGCTTTGGATGGGGTTGTTGATGAGAACAGTTCTGCAGGGCCAGCTCATTCCTCCATCAGAACTGGGGGAGGGCCTGGTGTGCAGGGAAGCGCCTCCCTTAGCGCCAAAAGGGCACCGCAACACGGCTTTGTTCTGTCCCAACGCCCTCCCTTTCCTGCAGCTCACTAATGAGAAAGGCCCGGCTGCCCAGGGAATTCCAGGTCTACTTCCAAGCAATGCCTTCAGCACCCGACCTTCCTGAAGGCTGTGCACAGTGTTTGCACTGCTGCTGGAGCCCAGCCACCTCACACGCCCTGCTGCACGCCTTGATCCGAAATCATGGAGGGAGCAGTTGTGGAATGCCACTATCAAACATTCCCCTCCAAAGCTCTTGGCTTCCCTGGATATTCCCTGGTGTTTACTGTTGCTACGATACCATCCCCGGGCCTGCAAACAGCTTTACCTTATCAAGCTGGGACACAACGTCCCAGAGGAGGGAATGCAGCACGGAGAGCTCTTTGCCCAGGTCGATGTAGCCATCATATCCAGGCATGTTCGAGATGGTATCTGGGTTAGACAGCTCCCTCAGAAAACGCTGCATTCCTCCCCACTCATGCTCCAGAAATTCATTCATGAAGGCCATGTACTCTTCCTTAATACCAAACCTGCAGGAAAGGGAGGTGGGGGGAAACCCAGTCAATAACCTCCACACAAAATACAGAGTACAAGTGCTTACAGACAATTACTTAAACACTTCACTTTAGACCTGCCTTTCTGAAGAGTTGGAGTATTTAAAAAAAAAATTCAAAATATGAAGATTTTGAAGTCTTGGAGGGAAAAAACCACATGGACAATTGAAGAGATTCACTGCTGTGTGGTACTCACTTAAATATTACTACTTGTATTACAAATTACATGTCTCTCTGCTCCCTCTCACAGATACTCTCTCTCTCTCCTCCCGTGTAGGAGACGTGCCATGCCCTTCGTATCATTCAGCTGGGAATTTTGGAGGGAGAGAGCACGAAAATCATGATCCTTAGTGGGAACAGGCTTCTTTCCTTTTGAAACAGCACATACGCTAACATGCTAGTGCATGACTCTTCTTGGTTTTATACTGTGTCCCCTCCACAGAATTCTCAAGGAGAATTTATCTGAGGTGTCTCGAGGGGAACAGTGTTCGCATCTAAGTGAGAAGATTCCTCCTTTCCTAAAGCTGGCTTCAGCTTGCCAGAGAATCAGCTGCCTGTGAGCACCAGTAGGAGTCAGGGCTCTCCTTGCAGCCACAGATTTCAGCTTCACTGGCACCACCTACTTGGTAAAGTTGGCGAGGTTCTGGATGACTTTAGCAATGAGGGTGAGCGTGCGAGAGGTCTGCTCATCAGGATACTCCTGTGTGAGGTTGAAGAGGCTGGGAGACATGATGGCAGGGCACAGGAAGCGGAGGAACAGAGAGGCACTGATCAGGCGTTCGGTGATGTCCTGCTTGCCCCTGTTCAGGCACTGCTGCTTCCAAGATGCAAACACCTCCTTCAGCTCGCGAGGGAACACGCTGAAAAGCAAAACAACGGGAAATAAAATCGCACTGGCAACGAGGTGCAAGAAATTCAACTGGTGATCAGCCACCTGCAATACTGACCTGCGAGAAAACATCAGCTCTTTTTTTATCTCTCCTTTTTCTCTCTTCCTCTCTAGGCTAGGTAATGTCATTAGGCATCTATTCATAGATCCCCATTTAATCTGGTGACACTTAAGCACTCTTTGAAACATCCCTTGTTCGTATGTGTTAAGTGAAGCCATTTCCAGACATGCTGATTTGCAAGCTAAGAACTACTTATCCATTGCTACCCTGGAGCAAACAGGGTGTTAGGATACTGAAAACAAACCGAGCCAAACTGAACTCATCTCCATATCTGACATTTTTACCTTGCTTGTTAAGCTCTCAATACTGTGCCTGTGCTTCATGCCAAAGCAGAAAGGCCCCACTTCTTCCACTGCTACTCAGAAACAGAGATTAATAGAAATCTCTCTGCCAGTGCTTCCTCCCTGTGATATCCTGTTCAATTCCACACATCTGAAGTGTCTAAAAGTTTTCTGTACACATCAAAACTTGCAGCTTTTTATGCCAAGTCCAAGCTAAGCTGTTATCTTCTCACTTTATTCCCTCCTTATCCAGTCACACTCAGGATGTGTTCCCTTGGCAGAGCATTTGGGCAGAAGCCCCTACAGGTGTGGTTTGTGGCCTGGGACCCCTCAGTGTGGGCACAAGCTCCACCTGCAATCTGGAGTCACATGCAGGAAGGCAGTGAGGAAAGGGGACAAAGGCAGCCTGGGAAGATGGATGGGTCTGTGCTCCTTCCCTGTGCCACTGCTGCTCTCTCACCCTCAGAGGAGGAACGGGCACCTCCGAGCAAACGGGGACGAAGGCAGGGAAGGAAGATGCCTTACCAGTAAGAATTGATAATCTTGCAGAAGACCAGCTCACAACACATTTTCAGGTTGCACTGATGATCTGCTAATTCACTCGGTGAGCACCTGCTGGGATCTGCTTCACAGTTTTCATCTGACTCATACACAGCCTTGATAAACTCCCCTGGAAAAAGGGAAGAGGATGAGAAACCAGGGTAGTCACAGGAAAAGCCTACTTGACACACCTTTAAATCTTCTTATGTCTTTCCCTGGCAACTGCCTGTCCTGCTCGGGGTGTCAGCAGCACAGCCTCCAGACACCAGCTGTTGGGGACACGACTCCTGCCAGCCCTTTCCCAGCAGAGCACAGCCTGGGCTCTGATGCCTCAGCCTCACGTGCCCTCGCAGGCACAGGGGCAAAACCAGGATGGCTTTGCTTAGCAACCCTGCAGGCACTTCCTTTACGGCCTCGAGAGGAGCATTTCACTTGGTATTCAAACTGTGTTATCAACTACAAAATTATCCACAATCTTAGGAATGAAGCTGTGTGCTATTTGTCTTCATAATTTCCCCAAGAAACATGCTGGCAATGATATTTATTTATATTATTTCTAAATCTGCCTTTTTTTAATTTTAAAAAAGTGTCACCTTGCTCTTGAATAAGAGTAATACCCAAGCACTAGCTGGATGCTGCTAATTTTCTCAGCCTCTTGCATCAACACCTTACAGCATTTTTATGGCCTGCATCTTTCAGAGCTCCATGGCATTTCTGTCAGCCTTCCCTTTCGGCATTAAAACAGAAACTGCTCACGTACAAACCACATGAAGTTGCCTTTGTCTGACAGACTGGAATGAACTACTCACTAGTCTCCCTCCTCTATATGCAGGCATTCCAAGTGATTTTTAAACGGCTGGGTGTTCACTAGGAAAAACTCTTTATTCATTGGTTTAATGATTCAGTGTCTTTCAAGTTCATCTCCTCAGATGATCTTGCTGGCTCTGAGCTAACACAAGGCTTGTTTGTGCAAAAGGGGTTTGTTTTTAGCCTTTGCCTCCCTAACACCCCTTAAACACCTCCCAGCCCCTCCCCAAATCTCCGCTTGGTGTTGTTACAAGCAAAGCAGGCACCACATTTTCTTAATTTCTTTTCTTTTTTTTGTGAAGGAGTCCAAAACATTTCTGCTACAGGCATCTAAATCTCTTATTTGCAAAACTGTTGGCATCACTGTTGTTGAGCCAATTCTGTTTTAACTCTTGTTTACTGGATAATATTTTTATCCCTAAACATATTTGAAACTTACTCTTTGTGGGCTACAAGACCCTGCTATAATCAGATATGAGATTCCCTTACAGATGTTACATTGCTAACACCAACCACAGTGTCGTTAATCCTTTCAAAGAACAGGGCAGCTGAGTAAAATGATATTTAAAAGCTGACAAAGAATTAGATGGGGATATTGTCATAAGCAACGCTGCCCTGAGCTATAGACAGGCTGGACAGCCTTGGGGGCATTTTCCATCTCTCCTGCCTATGATTTACCATCTTATCACTCAGCACTAAATGATGTATTAGAAGTCATTAATGTTAAAATATTTTATGCAATTACTGCACATTAAGGAGCTTGCAGTCAGCTGTAATGGAGTGGTCCCACAGCTGATGTTCAGCCTGCTGGGAAGCACAGCCCCAAATACCAGGCTGCTCATTTCTCCATACCAGGTGAGAGCCTGCGACTGTGACTTACGCTCAGTGGTCCCACCCAGGAGAATAAGACTACCAGAAGAGGCTCATTACACTTCAGAAATGGCCAGACTGGATATAATCACAGAGCTGGCTATGCTGACCCTTGGAGCACTAATTTAGCCAGCTACCTCCTTGATGCCTTGCCAGCGTCTGGGATTGCTGAGGACAAGCGAGACTGCCGGGAAAGCAAGCTGCTTGGCTTTTTTTTCTTTTTGTGAAAGGATGTGGTGTGGGACTTGGCTTTGGCCTGATCTTGTTTCCCTCGTATCAATTTCCAAAGCTTTCTCCATCCCAGAACCAACAGGGGGTGGGAGGCTCGTTGTGCAACTGTGGATAAGGAAGATTGTGCGGAGTTGCTGCAAGCCGGCTGTGGCGTGTCTGTGGAAGCCAGCGAGCCTGGCTTTGGTCCCCTTCACCACTATCTTTGTGTGGCCAGGAATCCCCAAGGCAGCGGCTTATGACTAGAGCAGAACCTTTCGGTGGAGGGGGAACCATAACAAAATTATCAGAGTCCACCCTGGCACCTAACAGTGGGCATGAAGACCCCGTGGGGAGAAGGGAGTGGGAGATCACGGGATGGCCAGGCAGTTTTAATGAGTCAGTGAATAATGAGCACTCGGGATAAACACAGGCAAGAGGCTTCCCAGACAGGATGCATCTTCATCTCCTGCCCTGGGATGCCCGGCAGCCTTGCAGCCTCGCTCCCTGGCCCTGTCTCTCTAAGGACTATGTGTCAAAACCCCTTTTTACAGCCTGTTTGTGTATCAGATCCAACAACCACCATTGCTGACAAAGACACTGCAGTGTTAAACCTCTTCATCACGCTAGAGACATGAAAGAAAGTTATCCAGAAAAACAGAACAAGGTAATAAAAACTTGAAGAGGGACTCAGCTGCATCAAATCAAGCTTGCCTTGCCTTGGGTGCGACTCCTGCAGGCACCGAAGAGCACCCTTCTCCATGCGGAGGGAGGGCACCGAGAGCAGGACAGTGTGCTCTCTGTGTATGGGACACCCAGGCTGAGTGCTGAGGCAGCTCCTTCCCATCCCACACTCCCAGCTGCAGACACAGGTCAGGGTCAGCCCTTGCCGTGCAAACAGGTGGCAGACAGGGAGTTTCTTACCCAGGGCATCCTGGAGGTACTTCTGTCCTACCAGCTTGAGGTACTCCTCAATAGCTTTGGTAGCAAGTGTGTTCTCCCTGAAGATCAAGACATCATGTTCTGCACAACGATCGACCTCAGCCATCACCAGATCTGTCAAGAAGTCCTGAGGAAAAAGGCCAAATGGCAAAGGTGATTGTAGCCAGCTCAGTCGTGCCAGGCTAACTGCAGAAGCCAAGAAGGAAGGATATTCCAGGATAATAAATAATTGCTCAGCCTGAGACAAGGGGTGCAGCTGCTACATGAACTAAGAAGATAGCCAGGGCTCCTCTTGGGTTTATTATACTTACAGAATGATACAGATCACAAATTATAAAGGGTGAAGCTAAAGTCTCTAAAAAAAACTTTTTACAGCCAAGCTTGTGTTTCAGTTCAGCTCTGGAACAGAGCCTCTCAGCAGTTTGTTTATCAGAGGCTCTGTCTGCTGAAAGAAACTGTGCTGTTATATTTATCTTTTTATAAGGAGTATTTCATACCAACATGGATTTAAAAATCCAAATTGGAAGTGACGCACAAGTTATTACAGCTTGATGATATCTGAATAAGAAGAATGGCTTAATAAATTAAATTCACAAACCAAAAGTGGTTTAGGATTTGGGAAAAAATAAGTTAACATTCCACTTGCTGGTTATCTATATGGCTTAACTTGAACTGTATTCAATTGTCCAGGCAGGAACTGTCAGCAAGTCTTGATACAGAGAATAACCTCTTGATATGGGGTCTAATTCTACAGTAATACTTATTTCCTGAAGTGATAACTTTATGTGAGTCAACGACATTTAGTACTCTTGGTTTTCAGTCCATTACTGCTGTTTCTTTGCAACAAAATCCGAGAGAATTCTTTTCACCTGGTGCAAACTGGGAACATCCAGCTGCATCCTCATCAGCAGAGAGCAAACTGGAAATGGACCCTCTCAGGAGCTTTATGGCAGCCTGAGCCACCCGGTGCTTCCCATAAACAGAGGTTCAAAACTTCTCACACCAGAAATGCAAAGTTATGACACTAATTTATCTACTTGTTGGCATCTGGCACTGCAGCAACCCAGAGCCTGTTTTCCAACAGGATTTCAATCTTAGCTACCAGCTTCTCTCATCAGTTAACTTGTTAAGGAACGAGTTCCTGTCACACACACCGTCTCAGAGCACCAGCCATCCCGAGCTGTTTCCAAGGGGCACGCGATCATGCAAAGCAGAGAAGGACCTGTTCTGGAACAGTTAGATGAGGCTGTTCCTTGGATGTTGTTTACAGCCATCCTTCCATCTCTCTATCCCTCTGACTTGTGCCTGGTGGTGCTTTCCTTGCTCTAGCTGGTTTCACGGGCAGAAGCTGCCTGCAGCGTGGCACTGCTCCCACAGCAGCTGGCAGGCAGCAGCCACACAGATCAATGCACGCTAATGCTCCCCAGAACTTCCCATGACCTGCAGGGTGCTCTCCCACAATCCGTTTGAAGGAATGAGCGTGCACCCAGAAGCCCTAACAGCATCCTCGGGGCAGGTGGGATCACCATTAACTCGGAATAGATCCTCCAAATGGCTGTTCAAAGGCTGACCAGATCGATGCTGGCATTGATCAGCTGACTCAGCACTGACTCAGCGCTGGCACCACTGCTCACTGTATCACAGACTTATTCATAGAAGCAGTTCTCCAGTTTACCAAGCTCTTGTTCACTTCTCTCTTGACCTACATCCTGATTTTAGCAATGCAAGGAAGGTCCCCGAACACTCGAACGTAGGTGCTGATTTTCAGAATAACATGAAGTTACAGAGTCCTCCCGCTTACACGTTGTACACAGCATCTGCTGCTGTTGCTTACTGTCATGGGCCCCCCATTTTCCACCAGGAATCCCTGATCAGCAGCCAGAGTCACTCCAACAGGAGCCACCCGTGCTTACCTTGGCTCTCCCAGTGCTCTGAAGAATGTGCACCAAGGCAGAAGCCATCTCTTCCTTGCTCTTGACACTGATCACGGGTTCCAGCACGGAGCACAGCAGGGCATAGTTGCTGGTAACATACTCCCCAAATTCTTTGTATTGCTCCATGGGCAAGATGGTGATGGTCTGGTAGCGGGACTTGATCCGAATGGAAGGCCCCCCTGATTTGCCTTTGTTGGCTGTAGGGGTGCTGACTGGGTACCATTTCTCCACAAACTGGCGGCCGGTCACGCTGGCAGTGGGAATGTTGACCAGGCCGACGTAATTGTTCTTGTCCTTTTTCTTCTTCTTCTCTGCGTCCTTGTAGATGTGAACTGTGACGCTCTGAATTTGTGGGAGACTGTAGAACTCAAAGTGCTCTCCCCAGAAAATGTTATCTGCTTTTGCTTTGCTGGTGGTGCGGGCAAACAAGGTGTCATCAAGGCACAGCTCACAGAAGTATTTCTTCTTGGGGGTCAGGTCCTTGGCCTCTATGATCCAGAGGCGAAGCACGTTTTCAGCCCGACGGCAATTGTCCTGTGCAGAAGAGACAGATCAGTTTCGATTCAAAACCCCTAAAAGTTGAGTATTTCACCTTCTAAAGAAGCAGCTAAGGGCTGCCTTTTGTGTCTGAGGTAAGGACAGGGTCAGAATGCAGAATCAGACTGTCTGATCCAGAGAGAATCGGAATCTCTAGAAAACTGGACATTTTCTAAAACAGAGGCAAAGGGCTATCTTTTGTATGTCAAGAGTGGGGACTAGAATATTTTTCTTCTTCAAAAGCTGTATTTGAAATGCTTTAGAAAACACTCTGCACAAGAGCCTCTCTAAAGCTGTCAGACTGGTGAGGAACCCCAGACCCCTGCTAGCCTGTCCCTAGGAGGTAGGATGGCACCTATGGAGTTACTTATCAGGTATTCCCAGCTGATCCATAACTTGGTTCCCCGTCTCGCTCTGGCTCCAGTTTGCCTAATGCTGGTTGTTTTGGGTTTCCCCCCACCCCTATCTGTGGCCCTGCATGAAAGCATGACCCTTGTGAAGCCGTGCCCCGTGTTTCCCAGGCGCACGGCCTCAGAAGTCCCGCCTGCAGCAGCCGAGCCGGCGCTGGGGCGGGATCGGGAAGCACGCCGTGTGTATTTACTCATTACAGGCCTGACCCACTGCACTCCCACAACAGCACATGGCAGCTTTAGACACACGGATGAGCGGACGGCTCCCCAGACTAAATTAATTGAGGATGCATCTGTGGGAAGCCCTGGTACACTGGACTAAAATCCAATCATACCACCTCCATTCCCCTGCTAATCTTATTTCCGCAGTTTCTATTACCTTCATCGGCTGCGATAGTCTGCGTATGTTTTCCATCCACCAGTCCCTCTCTGCTGCAGAGGAACAACTGAAGCATTTATTGCCCTTGGAGTAGGTTACCTGGAATGAATAAATGACAGGCTGAGTTCAGGCAAGCCTGGGAGACATGTTAGAGGCTGCAAAAAGCAAGGAGGAAGATAAACAATGCTTGAGTAGCAAAGTAAATAAGAAAGGCAGGTAAAAATACAGCAGCCAAGAAGGCAGAGAGGATAAAAGGCCCACAAAATGCAGAGAGCAAAAGAAGTTTGAGGTTATACAAAACTAGAGAAACTAAAGAATTTATATAAAATTAAGAGCACCAGAGGCTCCTCTTAAAGACTTTTAAACAAAGCTTTAATCAGCCAGTTAATCTATTCCTTTTTTAAACAGTGGTTAATTGATCTGTGGCTAATAAAGCTTGCCGTTTTCCCCGTTAAGGCCCAGGGGCAGATGATTTGGTTACTAACAGTGTAAAGACAGATAGAACTGACAGGGCATTAACATAGGGCAAAACACACTGGACATGATGACTTCAGCGAATACAAACTATTTCCAGGGGTCCGTATAGACAGCAAGAGCCTAAACAAACCGAGGGAGCTGTGCTCTGCTCCAGCCCTGACAGCTCTGCTTTCCCGCACGAGGGAACCACCTCAGTTTCTCCCCCTCTCACGTGGCCTGACAAGCCTCATTTACTCTTTCCATTCATTTGTGCACACAATTACAAAGCAGTTTGAGGCAGCAGCCTCAGAGCTAAGTTGTTGCCAGTGTTTTCCACCCAGCTCCCCGAGCCTAAGCGAGTTGCAAAGTGCTTCCAACCAGAAGAACGAGGCTGAAGCAAACAGGAACAGTTCCTGGATGCATCCCGAGGGACAGAGCCTGATATGCTGGTTTACTGCCAGAATTTTCCAGGCTGTAAACAGATCTTTGTTCCAGAAGTTTAGACACATCTGACTAATCCTGCTGAAGACAGAGTGACCTGCCCCTGCCACGACAGGTGAGGCGGCCTCAGCTGCATCCAAACACACACGGCTCCACTGCTGGAGCTGGGAGGGCAGCACTGTGCTGACACACACGGTTTGTGCCTGTTTCCGGAGCAGGGCTCGGAGCCACAGCCTGCAGCCTCTGCTGAAACAGCCAAGCGATCTTTGGATCCTGCTCCATGGCGCAGTGGACACGTCCACAGCCACTGAAGCTTCTCCTTTGGCAACTGGAGAGCGCTGAGCTAATGGAAAGGGGCTCTGACTGGAAATCTCATCTCTTGGTTACAGTAAATTTTCTAAATTTGATTTCAGGCGAATTTGGAGAGGGTGAACACGCAGCTAATGTACACTATTGCATGTCCATTGTGCTGTGTGTATCAACCATACATTTGCATGCACACTACAAATGCTTAGATTTATCAAACTGAAGAGGTTTTTCGATTAGAAGACCTGGTAATTGAAAAAGATTCCTCTCTGTTCAGCGACCGATGCCATTAGCCTCAAGGACTTTGAAAGTCACATGGTGGCTCAGCAGCCCCCACCCAAACCTCAGCACGGCCGTGGCTGCTGCTGTTTCCCAGTTCTGCAGTCCTGGAGCAGCGTTCCACAAGGCTTCAGGGGGACTGGCAGCTGCCTGTTTGGAGCCTGTCCCTACCTCAAAGCAGAAGTCTTGTCCAAGGATACTGTTGTGAAGTGGTTTGACAAAGACTGCTTCTTCTGCCGCGAAGTCCAGAGTCTCTATGGTGCTGGCTTGGTTCAGGAGAGACTCATGGGAGCGGGACTCCTTCAGCTTGGGCAGCTCACGTGGTCTGCAGGACAAGGAGGAAAGGAAATGTCTTTTTTTTCTCACAATTACCTAAAGAGCTGGCAAGATCCCAGACAAAGCTGCAGCTTGTCGGTGCTTATTCAGAACAACTTCTGCAATTAGTCTGCAAACCTTATGAAAATAACATTAGGCCAGTAACCCCAGACTCCCAAGGGAATATCCAGCCTAGGAAGTCCATTCCCACTGACCTAGAAATTGTAGCTGCCAAGCTGTCAGTGAAACAATAACAGCAAAAAATTCGGAACTTAACTGCTGAAACTTAAAAAAAGCCCATAGGTAGCTCTGTATGTAACACTGAAAATGCTCATTACTAGCTAGATCAGTAGACAGATGTTGTGTATTAGCAGCAAAGAGCACATGGATCCCTAAATCTGTAACCAATGCAGAATGAGGATTACTCATTAGAGCACATGACCCTTCACAATACACTTGATTTTTAACATACAAAGCCTTTACACTAAAGTCAAATACACAAATTCCTTCCCACTTCACGATGCTCAAATCGGTCATTTTGCATTTGCTTTTTCAGCTGCTTCTTCCAGCCTGAATTTCCAATTTTTTGGATACCTTCTTTCTCTTTTAACTTCTCACTAACACACACTGCTTCTCCTTTCCAGCTGATTGTCCTGTAAATCCCTGAGCTCCACCAGAGCTGAAATCTCCCAAATACACAGCACCTTTCTATCAAGGCACTTTTCTCTTTGTCCCCACCAGTTCTTGAACACTTCTCAAAGACATTTCCCTCCCTCCACTATGCCACAGCTTTTGGCAACCAACAGTGACATTATCAAATGTGCTTTAACCCTTTCTGTACTCTCCCAATATGATTTTATGCAACATTTGTGCATAGTGGGGAGCTGTGCTGTCAAACAGCACTGCAAAATGTGCCCAGTTTAGAGGTGACGTGGCCTCTGCTCCTTCTGCCTCCAAACTGACACCTACCCTGTGCTCTGCAACAATCAGCTAACACTTGAGGCACAACTTGCATCTCAAGGTAAACATCATGTGCAGACACATCTTATTTCTCCTGTGGCAGGAATTCAGTCAAACCCTTCACAGCTGACCAGCAAGGAGGAGGAGCACGGAGTCCCAGCTCAGCAGAGAAGGAGCTGTTGACCTGGCGGGTCTAGATTTTGTTAAGATATCTAAGTCCCTACGTTCAGTGAGCCCTGAAGGTGAGTCCATAAATGTGGGCTGCCCACCCAGCAAGTGTGACAGGGCACAAGGAACAGATGTGGAAGTAGAGAGGCAGCAGCTCTCTACACATCACTCAGAGAAAGACAGTGCTCCTGTGTTTGTCCTCACAGGATTTCCTCTTTTATTCAATTCCCAGTATCAAGGCTCTCAGTATCAAATGGAAAATGTTAAAAAGTGTTATTTATAGAGGAAAGAAAAGCACAGCTACCTCTAACAGCTTCCCTAGTTTTGAAGGATAACTAGTTTTTGTATACTTCCCTCACATATATTTAAAAAAAAAGTTCCTCACATCCTTTATCCTTAGCAAAATCAAATTCCTCCTACCTGTGAGCAATTCTATAGGGGAACTCAGAGGTAAAAAAACCCCTAAACATTTGGAAAAGGCATCTTAGCTAAGGCTGCTTAACAAAACCTTAGGTACCACAAAGGATCCAGGCAATGCAACAAGCAGAGCTCAGCCAGCTGCTCTTTTGTACGGAATGAAACGCTGAAGGTGCTGGAGCAGATTCACACACGATAACATTCATTAAACAGTAAGGGAGAACTTTGTTTCCATTTACTATATTGAATGACCTAGGTGCAGGCAGCAAAACTCTTTGATGGGAGGAATATTCCAAAGACACTGATTTCAGATGCAAAGCAGCAGCCCCGGTAGGAGCATTGGCTGTGCTGTGCTTTGTTCTAACAGGTTCCAGCAGCAGCTGAAGCAAGGCAAACCCAAACCTCAGCCATGTATAATTGAGCACTCGCTGCAGTTAAGGTAGGGCAAGTCTAAAATAAACACACCACAATACACCACTTTAATGTCATCTCTGCAAAAGCCTCTCTAATTTCTCCTCTCAAGAAAGCACTGCTGAGGTCACTTGGCTTCTGTCCCTGCCTCAAACTCTGAGCAATTCCCGTCCTTACAAAGTACCGAGAGCCTGAAGCCAGCTCCCGGTCAGTGGAGGAAAGCACGGAGTGAGCACAAAAACGGGGAAGAGGAGGGAAAGAGAAATAATTACCAAAGATAGAAGGGTAAAAAAGCTATTTTGCAAATTCCAGTTCAGCAGAGGCTGCGCTTGGAGCAAGAGAAGGCAAGCAGACCTACATGAAACAGCTGTACAGCCACTCGCAGTGCATCCCCAGACCATAGCGGTGCCACGTGCCACAGCCCTTCCCTCCAAACTTCCTGCTCTGGCCTACATCTCACACAACAAATCCTGCCTGCAGAGGAAGAAAGGCACAAACAAATCCAAGAGGAGTTCTTCCTCGAGCCTCAGGTTACAGATTTGGGAGGAACTCCATGCCAGGCAGATAGGCTGGGGCCGGGAGAGCAGCCACGGCCACGGTGAGCAGAGCTCCCTCCTGCCAGCTGCGCTCGCGCGGCCCCGGTGCCACAGAGGCTCCCGGCTGCTCCCGCGTTGCCAAGGCACAGCATCCCTAAGGAGATCGGGGGCGCTGCCAGAGGCAGAGGCAGCAGGCGAGGGGAGGCCGCTCCGCAGGCGTGGCCAAGGTGACCTTTCCAGACAGAGAAGTTCCTCCTTGTCCGTTCCGACGCGTTTGATGAGATCCAGACGTTAAAGGCAACACGAGAGAGCAAGGAATCTTGCAAGGAAGCCTCCAAACACCCTCTGGGAACAGGGCAGGGGCAAAGGCAGGTACACACAGCAGCTGTACTCCAAGCCTGCACATCCCATCTTGCAAGTCACACCTCTTAGGAGCATCTCTTCTGCTCCATTGCTCTTCTAACTAGTGGGCTGTGAGCATTTGGGTTTGTTGCAGAGCAGCTGGAGCACTGGTAGTTTTGTTGACTCAAGGTCCCGTGGCAGACAAATGTCTGTCTGTTCCAGCAATCCCTTGAAGCTACCATATTTAAAACAGCTCAATAAACTGATTAAGTGGCTTAGAATTGGCACTTTATCTTCCATAAACATCAGAGAGACATCCTAAAGCTGCTGTTAGATGCAACCACATGCATTTACAAACACAAGTGCATGCATTTGTGAGCACCACAGTATAGATCTCATCTATTGATAGATCTGCAAAGCCAATCATTGACTTGTGCCTATATCAGCAGCATCCCAATCAATACAGGCAATAATTACACAGAAATAATACTTCTCTGCTGCTTTAAAGCCTCATCTGATGTACTGAATCTGTAACAAGGAAAGAAAATTGCTTGCTGGCTGCCTTTTGGCATAGACGCCACTAATTCATGTCGCAGTGTCCAGCAAAGGGGCTGGATTAACAGGGTCCTTCCTGTATTAGGTAGGAAGCTACTGGTAAAATGAGTATTGCTCAGACTCTGTTAGGAGAGAGGTAATCCCAGGGAAGCAGATTACTGCAAACAGGAAGATCACACATGCAAAAAGTGGGGGAAGGGTTGTTTGTACAAATCTGTTTCTGTTAAACAGCTCCATTAACAACACAAATCCTGTTTTAAATTACAACTAACCTCCCATGATCAACTTTTTATCCTGTTGCTTTTTCTATCTATGCCTGTTAACAACAGAGATTGCAAAGGAGCTACATGGGAGTTCAGAGCAAACAGTTACCAAAGCACCAAATAATTCTCCGTAATTTCTTTCCCATAGGAAAAACAGACCGAGGAGGAGCACGCCAGGGAACATTTTAAACTTCTCACCTCTTTTCACATATTTTGGAGTGCTGGTCTTCAGAGCTGCATCATTTCCTTCTAAATCAGAGCCCAGTCAATGCCCTAAACCACTGACCTGGCAGCAGCATGCGACTGCCACTGAAAAAGAGCTCTCCATCCACCCTATCTTGCTGGCCCAGCCCCAAGCTGACCCTCTCTCCTTGCACACCAGAACTCAGTAATTTTCCCTGACAGGAAGATCTCAGCTGTAAGCTGGGAGCTGGAAACCTCTGGCTGTCAGTGGCTGCCCACGGCACACAGCAGCCTATTAGCAAAGTTCTATTATATTCTACTGTCTATAAGGCATGTAGAATAAAGGGTTAAAATCCTAATTGCTCTGGTTATGAAGCTCTCCTGCTGATTTTGACCTATTTAAAAGCCAACCTACAAGGCACAAAAGACTTCCAATTACCGAGCTTACCAGGGAGAGCACTATATTACTTGTAAAACAAGCCCGTGGACATCAATAATCCAAAAAATTTAAACCAACAAAAAAAAGTTTAACAATGAACTTTCCTTTACCAAACTGGTGTGAAAGGAAAGAACTCAGCCCAAGCACCTGGCTATAGCCAAGTCTCCAGCTGGCCTTACATGAAGCTGTTCGTCTGCACGCTTCAAATAATTCCAGCAATCACCGAGTACTGAGACACTTCCCCAGAGCAGAAAGTCGAATTCAATACTTAGCCACTCTGCAAAGTCACAGGAGAGAGCCTAGACCGTAATGCAGTGAACTTTCTGCTGCTCTCCCAGCTCCCAGCCCTGAGGAACGGGACCCTACCGTCTCCAGCATCACCTGCAATTCCCCCGCGCTCTGCCCCTGCTGCAGCGCCAGGTTTCCCTGTCCGAACGCTCACTTTGTAGCAACCACACCCCGCTGCATTTTCCAACTGCCAATTATCTGAACATCCTATTACTTGGTCAACAATTCTACAAGTCTAACCAGTTTCATTAATTTTTTTTTTTAAATCAGAAACTTAGGGAAACTTATTTATCTGCAAGTCACACGCAGGTGCGATTCAACGCTGGGTTTTTCTGAGTGTGCTGTTCTAGTCTTCCACTGAGATTCTGGTCTTTTCTGGCAAGGTCCTACCCAAACCCTCATTGTCTGAATCCTTTTTGGCTTTGCAAAGCCCTTCCCTGCCTGCCCGCTCTCCCTGCGGATCACAGCTTGTCTAACAGACACCTCTCAGGGTGCAGCCAAGCAGGCTGCTGAATTTCACAGCGGGAGAGTTCTCCTCTCTCCTCTGTCACCTGGTCTCTGCTATTAACGTTTCCAATTGGTTTGTTTTGATGGACCAGAAATACTTAATTGATTCAGTTTCATTTCCCTACTAAGCTCAAGGTGAATGCTACATGGAGGAGTCTGGGCTTTGCAGAGAAGCATCACCCAGTAAGAAATACGTATTTATAAAGGGGTCAAGTGAGCTTGCAGGTGGGAGAGAGCAGCCCAGCACTAAGGGGAAGATTTGTGACAAACACTGGGGTCTTGTTCAGTTTTCAGTGAAAAACCAAACAACTGCATGGGGATTGGAAAAAAGACCGGCTGAAAGAAATACGTTCACCAAATCAGGAGTGAGGCGTCCCTCCAGAAACAAACCACTCCTCCCCTTTCCCCACACTCCAGTGTGCTGATAGCAACAGATACGCTGAATGAATGCAAGCTCGGAGTGAGTCAAGCCTTAATAACGCATTGTGTAACACAGATTTCTGTCCTGACAGCTAAATCAGGGTGAACATCCCCCACCCTTTTTTGAAAACCGGCATTAAATGAGAATGAACCTGCAAAACATGGCAAGTTTTGCTTCTGTTATTTACACGACCTGTGCTATTTTCTCACTGCAAAGAGGCGAGGAGGGAGGAGCGGGAACTCACCGAAAGTAGAAGAAGCTGTGGCTGGAGGAGTGGTACCGTCTGCCCACGAAGCCCAGAGCCATGGCTACCCACGTCCCCGCGCCCCGCCGGAGCCCATTCCGAGCCCCGCTACCGCCGCCTCATAATGCCATAAAATGACTTCTAGCAAAGCAGGAGGATTCCCACGTGGCAGTAAATCCCAACAGGGCAAAGCCCTCCCAGCTGTCTGCAGAGCTTTGCTGCAGGCACCGAGACCATATGCAGCCAGTCGCAATCATCTTCGCTCCCTCTCCGTAAACAAAAATGCTGCTCCCCTTGGAAGTGCTCTCAAATTCCTGGCCACAAACTGGAAATATTCATTTGGTCTCTCCTTTCAAACAAAATTTTCCTCAAGCTTTTTCTCATGCTTTTTTACATGTTTTATATATTATGGACACTGAGAAAACATCAAAGATGAAAAGATGAATGTGTGAGTGGAAAAGCTCACAGGATGCAGGAGGAAAGAGGCTGGAAAAGCTGTGAAAGATGCTACGGTGACACAGTGCCAGGTTGCCTCATGGTGAGACCTGTTGGCAACCTGGGGAGATGCTGCACTGGCCACACACTGAAGAGCCCCATTCCCGCCTGCAGTGGCTCACAAACGAGCACAGCCTGAGTCCTCCCACATCAGTCTCTTGTAAAAAGACAACAAACACGCGTTCAAGTACAAAAAGCCCCTGGCAAACAACCCGAGCCTGAGTAACAGGAGGGCTGTGAATTACAGACTGAGAGGTTGTGGATTTCTACAGGACACCTGGATGTTGATCTGTGTCTCTAGAGGGGCACCAGAACCCTCTTCTCTCCCCATCCACTAACTCAGACACACTGAAATAAAGTTAAAAACCAGAAAAGGTATGTTGGCCAATTATCTTCTGCTGGAACAGAAAATCTGATTACAGAAAAATCTGTAACTCATCTCCATCACTGCTCCCTACAGCATTCCTGACTCCTTTCTGTTTTAAATCAACTTTGACCAGACAGCATCCCTCCTCTGTCACCATTCAGCATGGCATGCAATGTTACAGGATCCTAAACCTTGCTGTGCACCAGGATAATTAATCTTCCTTACTCCAGAATTTTAAAGGTATTTATCTGTAAACATCTCCACTTTGTTAACAATTCCCAAACACCCCAAAAGCATGAACAGGCAGTATGACAGCAGCCTCTATTTCTTTTCAATGCTTGCAGAGTTTTAATTTATAAAGCTGTATAATACTTTCTTTGAAGGCCCTTGTGTTTGTCAGAGCAAGAAAAGGGAGATGCTATCAGCCGGCCTGGCCCTGAAAACCTGTGTTACACCATGACATCACCTAGAATCACCTGCTTGAAATGGGAAAGGCTGACTCACCAGGGCAGGACAGGAAAGTTCTCACTGCTATGGATCGAGGCTCATATGGAATGTGGGGAGAACAGAAGGTGAGAGAGTGGCAATTCCTTCTCATGAAGTTACAGTCAGCTCCAGGTTCAGTAATGCCACCACGTGACCAAGTACCTGGATTTTATGCTTTTATGCTTTCAGGTCATCAGAGAAAATTCACATTTCATTTCAATCTAGTTGAAAATTCGTACCCACACTGGCAGGGAGTAGAAGTGGGGGGTCTGCTTTTAAAGAGAAGGCAGCTTTGCTGTGTGTAACATCATGTCTTAACCCAAAGATGCAGGAATTAATTATAGCTACATTTATTAGCTTTCCCAGAACAACAGTGCTTCCCTGATACTACAAAAGCAAGTATCCAGCATGAGTACCAAGCTCAGGAAAGACAGCCAGACTATTTATGGCAAAGAGATTTTTGCATTACAAAAATTCAAGCAAAGCTGGTTTCCAACAACGGTAAAAAGAACAGGTACTTGATGACATAGTGGCATTATTTAAGATGCTTATGCTCACTAAGTCGCTTTTATAGCCACCTAACAACACCCTGAAAATAGAGATTTATAGAAAAACTTGCATCAAAGCAGACTGGGTGGACTGCAGGAGCAAGGCCATCTAGATGGTTAGTCATATCTGGTGAGCAGCAGGCTTTTCTGTAACTCCTGATGTTAACAGACCTCCAGCATCCATAGCCTTGCTATCTCTGTGATTTTATGGTCTGCCTTTCAGATGGAGAAGGCAGCCCCATTGATTGAAGCAGCACAGCATGACAGATCCAACTAATGAATTCAGCTCAGCTAAAGGAGAAGGGAACATGCACTGAACAATGCCAAATCACAGAAGCCTGCCGTGGCCTCGAGTACAGGCCAGCTTACTTCTCACTCTGCCTAGTTCTCCTGCTGGGCTACCGTGGAATGTAACACAGAATATGTTTAATAAAAACAATCACGAGACTTTGCAAATAGTTAGGAAACAGTGTGTGTAAGAGCCTTTGCTTGCCTCATGTACAATCCATTCTCAGCCTGGATTTCCAGCCAAAAGCTAGACGAGCAAAGACACACCAAATGGGGCACTAAGATCATGAGAAATTACTGAGTTTTCCAGTTTTCTGAAAAACAGATCATCTGTTCCTGGTAGTGACTCTGCAATAACAAAACCACCAATACTGCAAGGGCCCTCAGTGTGCCTGAACTGCACTGCACATCTCCGGGCTGTGCCAGTGCTGGCAGAACCGCCCTGCTCGCACCAACACAACTCCTCATCTCACCACAACACTGGCCTGCAGGCAAGCACTGCATGCAGCAAGGCCAACTTCTGTCCAGCTGATCAGTCCCATGGTTTTGCATCATGAAATTGGAAGTCTGCAGCTCATTTGAAACAGATGCAGAAAAAGGTATTGGAGTCCATCTGCTTAACGTGAGCTTTCCGACAGCTGGGAAGAGCAGCAGTTTTCCATCCTGCATCAGCAGTACAGTGCACACTAAACTTCTCACGTGCCAGAGGCAGCCCCACAACCCCCGCTCCTGCCAGCTGGGCAATGAATCCCCTTCCTGGCCCTCCTGCCGTGAGGGCACTCGTGTGCTGCGTGTCCGTGCTGCGGCCGCGCCGCTCCTTACCTGTCCTCGGAGGTGTTGGGGGAGGGCAGACGGAAACTGATATTCCTGTCCAGTTTGGATTGACTCTTTGTCCTCTTGATGGAACCTTTCAGGCGCTTGCTGAAGAAGCCCTGAAAGGAGAAGTTGCAGAAGTGAAACAGGGAAACTGATGCCAGTAATGACTCACTCAGTGCACTGCCACTGAGTCCAAGCACAGAGGTGATTCCCGCTGATGCCGGCTCCAGGACGGGCCGGACTGGGATTCCTCTGAGCAGGAAGAAAGGCAGGGCTGGATTGTCAGTGGCAGTTCCAGGAGGTGAGAGCTTCCAATTGCAGGAATTAGCACCACTCATATTATGGGGACACTTCAGTGGATTTCAACTATTATACAAGAGACCTAAACCCCACAGTTATCATTTAATAAGGAGTAATCTTCAATATCAGTATTTGTTTTTACTTCCCGTCTACATGCCATGTTTTTATTTCTTGGTGAGCTTAAGAGTACAGATGTCTTATGTTATGAGCTTCTACTGAGCCCACAATTGCAGCCAGGTTTTCCTTTTGAGTTTAGCTATAGCATGTTAAATCTTAAAATAATTCGTCATTTCAATAATCTAGCTAGCCAGAACAGACAATTTCAAAGCACTTCACATACCAATGGCTTCAAGTATCAGTTATAGTACTGGTAAGAAGTAAAGTTCAATTCAAAAATCTACTTAGGATCTAAAAATAAAATAAATCTTCAAAGAATCTGTCTTCAAACTACAATTGTTCACCCAACAATCGCAGCCCAAAGCCATGTTAGTTGGAAGGAGCCTCTGGGATCATCTCCTGCTCCATGGGGGTGTGGTGCCAACGGCCTAATTCTGGCCTAGCCAAGTACTGAAAACCTCTGGAGACAGAGGGAACAAAGGAAGGGGAATCTGCTTTCTGCACCTGAAGGCAGCGCCACATTTAAGACTGCCCTTCAGTTCCCGAGGCTTGCCAGCCAGCAGGCTCCTCAGGGGTGAAAGCTGCTACTTTCTCCTGATAAAGTGCAAAAGGCCTGATATCTAAATACTGCAGAAAAAAAACCTCACAAAAAACAACCCCCACAAATGTATCCTGTGTGCTGGGAGAAAAGGTACTGTTGAAAGGGAGAAGTGGTTTCAGCTGTGTGTGCCACACACTCTGCCCATGATGCTGCGCTTTTCTTGGTCCTGGTGTTGGAAAAGTGCCTTTGAAAAAACCCTGTAATCAATAGATGCTCCTGGGCTTCTCTTGGGGCCATTGCTGGAATTCAAGTAGAGGATGTACAGCACTTTCAAAGGCACTTTCATATATTGTGACCTCTCAGCATAAAAGGTAACAAACCCAGCCAACAGGGATTCAGATCTGGTGGACCCCGGCTTCAGTCCAGTACCTCTCAGTCTACTCAAATTGCAAACATGAAATAACATGGCTTTTTCCCCTTAAGGGCAAATAAGACAAAGCTGACCCAATTCAGCAGGGATCCAGAAATATTTATATCGAATAATTCCATATCCCACCCAGAGAAGGACCGTGAATATTCATTTTTGTGTGCACGTACAATTTCAAACTGGCACTGCTTTAACGTGGAACATGTTCTTAGTTTAACTGAACATAATCTGTACCCCAGTGGAACAAATGTTCTATCTGGGGTTGAATAAGGCTATTCAGGGTTGACTATACAAAAAAAAATAGGGTAAGAACATATTTGAAGACAAAAATCATTCAAACAAAGGGCGTGTTTATTGGTCATCCTCAAAAGACTTGAAAACATTCGCAATATTTGCTCTGTGCTGGCAGTTCACAGAGGGCCAGTGCTTACAGATGGACAACCTGGGAGCAGCATGAAAAATTCACACGTGCCAGAACTGAGCAGAGTTTTCTGACTTCCATTTGCCAAACGAAATGCTTTCAAATACTGCATGCAGATAGAAAAAAAGATGTAGTGATGAAAAATAAACTTCTATCTGCAACACCACCACCTCACTGAAAGTTTTATCTCCTTTTGCTCCTACAGACAAAAAAATCCCTGCCAATGTTTATAAAGCAGCTCACACCATTAAAAAGACAAAAACACTTTTACTGCTTTTCTTATTGTCTGGGTATTTCTCTTAAATACTTATTTCAACATAAAACAGACCCTTGTTTGATTCTTATACCTAAATGTAATGGAGTGTCTGAGCTTTAAGAGTTATCATGGAGCTTCTTTAAAAACAGTGGGGATTTTACTGCTTAAACAAACTCAGACAAAAAGATGCAAATAATTACCCAAACTACCCAAACTGATCAGACTGTGCTCTTAATCAAAAAAGTACAAAATATTTGGTAGCATAAACTAGCTAGGATGAAATGTGAAAAGAGACAGATTTGAGGTTCACACTCAACGACAGAGCTCGGTACAAGCTGCCCCCAGAACCACAGGTTTAGGGGAACAGGGATGGAAAACAGATGGGGAGAGAGCGGTGGTGTACAACCACACACACAAGCAGGAATAGGTCAGGGCACGTTTGTCATCTCATCCAAAAAGCATCAAACATCGGCCTAAGAAATCCCAATGATACAACATCTAAAAATAATTCAATCCCACCGAGAATTCTGTTCACCTCATTTGGAAGTTAAGCTACTCGACTCTGCCGCTCTGCCAAGAAGCCATCTCGGCAGGAGAGGGGATAATTCAGCAGGCTGTTGGAACGTCCCCTCATAGCTGCATGGGGAAAGCACAGAAACTCTCACCCCCAGGTATTTCCACTCCCGGGGTGGGGGTCGTTGAGGGCAGTTTTGGCTCTAGGAAATGCTCACATTGTGCCAAAGATGCCAACTGGCTGTGTGTCCTTAACCTGAGCAGAGCAGCACAGGAACTGTCTGACGAATTCAAAGGCAGCCCAAGTAGGAGCTACTCAGCTCCTGGACTGCTGCTCCCCCAGGACAGGACGATTCTTCACTCCGGGGAGAGCAGCCCATGCATAATAAATAATGATTGTCCTGGCTGCTTTGCAAGGGCAAGGTTAACTCAGCCATGAACCAATGGAACTGTGTGTAACCTTAACGCAGATCAGCCATCGATAAAAGGCAATGGTGTCAGTGGAGGTTTCAAAGCCCTGCAAGTAGGGTAAAATGGGCAACAAAAAAAGGCCCATCTCGCACACGGTGCTAAACCAGTTCTTTCTGGGGACAAACATGCTGCATGTGAGCCTCACAAGGCTTCTCGAACATCTGTAATTCTTGATGAGGAGCACCAATGCATTATTAATAATGCCAGGTGGGCAACTTCATTTACAGAGCGATGAGTCTCATCCTCTCTGAGGGGAAGGACTGGATGGATACAAAGATAACCCTCAAGTGACTGTGGATGACAGCGGAACTGCCTCCCCACTACTGTGCGTGGTGAGGACATGAAGCATTTTATTTCTTGAGCTGTTCACAAGCAGCTATCAAGGAAAAAAACAGTGTCACAGCCAAGTGAAAACACTGTCCTGTGCCAGTAATGTTGTAAAGCTATGGGAGGCAAAGAAGCAGGGGAAGATGGCCAGGCTGTAAAATGGAAAGATCAAACTAGTGGGATATTCCAGGAATGAGCAGCAAAAAGGTGAAGTTTACTATTTCTTGCAGAACAACAGCAAAAGGCCAATTTAACTAGCAAGGAGGTAAAGTTTGCTAATGAGCCCAGTAACACTCAGCATTAAAGCATCAGCAGTGACCCCCTTCGAAAAGACTCTCAGCCACTCATACAGCAGAAAAGCAGATGAAAACAACCCTGGAGGTAATACACAGAACAAGACAGGGACTTACAACAGCCACGTTCCACCATCTACTCATCCAAAAACCTGGCACTACGTCACTGAAGAGGTGCTTCGTGCACAGGCACAAAACAATAAAAACCACGTCTGAATGTACAAACAGAGGATAAAGCCCAATAAAAGCAGAGTGGTGTTATGTAAATCTGCCGTAGCTTTCACACTAATGCATCACTCCTCTGATTTTCTCATCTCAGCAAGAAAACTAGAACAAAACAGAACTCCAGAAGTATAAACTGATTAAAGGCAGACAAGAGGGGGATTTACAAATGATATGTTTTAAAGACCAACTATTTATTTTAGGAACAAAGGCAAGAAGGGATTATAGATGTATAAAACAAATAGAATGGAAATTACCTAAGCTCCTCATGCACCCTGTTACATAAGAAAACCAAAGGGCAATTTAACATGAGAGGCAGCACGTTTCACTGATTGTCAGGAGACCTTTCCTAATGCTATCTATAAATGAGCCCATCCAATTCACCACCACAAGATATTATACAGACAAATTTTTTCAGCAAGATTAAAAAAGGATTATGTGTTTATATAAGGAAGAATAACATATGTAGCTGCATTAGTCAGGTTTAAAAATAACAAGAGTGAGCAATAATCATGCTTCAGGACACAAGCTGATCAACAGCAAGGATCAGGAAAGATATTTTTCCCCTGATGGGACAGCACTGCAGATTTGGCCAGATAACAATTTCAACTTTCCAATGAAAAATGGTCTCTGGGCACAGGAGGGATGCAGAATAGGAGGAACAAGTTTAGGAACAGTAATAAGAAACCCAAGGAATTGCTGAGGATACTCTAACAAGGGTACATTGATGATACACCTGTTAATAAAATGCAGCATAAGATTGCGTGCACTCTGCATGATGTGCAGCCAAAGGTCCTACAGCAATCCAATTTCCAAGTCACTGGGAATCATACTGAAAAATTCATGAACAAGCAAGAGCTACCTGATAGCCAGGAGGGCCACATCAGCTTTTCAGATCCCAGTTCAGCAAGGTGTTTAGCACGGCCACAACTGGGAGCAGCACCTGGCTGCCCTTGTGGGAGCTGCCCACAGCAGGAACAGCAGATGGAAGGAACATCCTTAAAGGCCCCTACCCAGGAATTAAGGAATAAAGGTAAAAATTATGTCCGGAGAACAACGAAACAACGGTGATAAAAAATTAAGAGGATAAGAAACAGGTCACCTGAGCCTGTCAGGGAGGGCAGGCAATGATTTCCTGGCCCTGGCTCTCTCCCTTGGCAGGCAGCCACTGAGCAGCCCAACACTTCAGAACACCTTTTGATAACACAGGACACATGCTAATTACAAAAATTATTAAAAATGAGCTTTGTTAAAGCTCATAGCATAAACCTGAGGAATGGCTGCAGGAATATCTAAAAACAGTAATTACAACAAGTGATAAGGTATCAAGGTAGAAGAAAGGGTCCAATGGGATGTGGTGGGGATAGTGGCCTGACTGCTTCTGCTTTACATCCTTGTTAATCATCCGGAAGAAAAGTTAAACAGCACATTAATTACACTGAGCTATATTAAATTAGGAGGTGAAGCGAGGGCCAGGGAGGACAGAGAAATAACACAAAGGGTTAGGAGCAATTAGAAACTGGTAACACACATTCCCGTGAACTTTAGTACCAGAACTTGGAGAATCAGTTGAAGGGAATAAAAAACACAAGAGCAAGAGAAGTGATAAAAGGGCCAGAAGGACTCATTTGCAGAGGATGCATTAATTAAACTTTGCATAACTTGACTAAGTCATGATTTGGAGGTGAAGAATAAAATGAGTCAGTGCATATTTAAATACTACCAAGCCAAGGACAAGAGGAATGTGAGCAGTGTTTAAAGCTATGTACATTCACAGCTCCCCTACATTAACTAAGGAATAAAGGGAATTGGATAAATTCCTTCAGGTTTACACCAAACATGAGAATAATGTTCCTGCTGTCGAGGTCCACCAGACAGCGTCAGAGCCTGGATATCCCCATCATCTGACTCAACACTGAGGTTTGATGTAATGAACAAATCTGCTGTGGCAGCAAGACACTGTGAAGGTTATGGAGCCTGTGACCAGCACTATCCCAGAATAAAGATACGGATGAAAGCGTGGTGAGCATCCTGGAGAGAATCAGTCACCTGTTTATGCTTTCTGACACAGAACTCAGGGAATAGCCAGCAAATCTAAGCCATCACAGCACAGGCAAGTGATAAAAACCAGAGCAGATTCAAAATGTCACAGGAAGAAAAGAGTAGAAAGTGGAAGGAAAAATGTAAATCTCTTATTGAGGAGACAGATTTGAGCACAGCCAGTTTTTCATGGAGGATGCTGTGGTGCCTCACACGAATGCAAATCAACAATTCCCTCTCTGCATTGGTGCCAATGCAGAATTAAAAATATGTATTTGTATGCCATGGGGTCACACGGGCAGCACAGCTCGGACTTGTCCCACCCTGGCAGCACGGCGGGAGCGGAGCAGTGCTCTGGAGAAGCAACAATCTTGCTGACTGCATAAAAGATGAGGCTGGGCAGCCACGAGATCTCATCAAGCTTTGACCTTCACTCGGGCTGGCTGCATTGTCTTCTGTTCCATTTAGCAGTACTCTTAAAGAGCAAAGAGGCAGACAGCACTTCTACAGATCCTATTATACCCGAATTGGCCAGAAACAAACCAAGGAAGGCAATCTGCAAGTATCCTACATCAGGGTTCCTATAAAAATCCTTTTATTTACTTCAAAGATTGTGCTCTGCCTTTCCTGTCTCATTTGCACTTGTTTCTTTGGCTCTTTCTCATCTTTCTTTCCCCATTAGCCAGCAGACATGGATGAATCACATTATTTATAATAACAACTCTGAGCCAGAACTGGAGAGCGCAGTGCGAGTCTGAAGGGTGGTTTAGAGATTCCTCCCCACCCTGCTGCTGCAGGAGGCCTGGGGATGTGGATTGCCCCACATTTACCCCAGCCCCTCAGTTCCGAGGGCAGAGCCACGAGGGAACGTGTCAGGCTGCAGGAGTGCCACCGGGGCTCCACAGGGCCACGGCAGGGGACGGGATGCGCGGAGGCCGCGGCGCTGCCAGGACGTGGTGTGTGTGGGAAGGGAAGAGCTGGTTGCTTGCCCACCTATGCGTCACAGTGCCTACTTGGAGCCAGTTCCCTCTGCCTCCCTGTTTGTTCAGGCAATTAATATCCATTATTAAAAATATGACTTTTCCTGTATACCTATCTATAAACAGCACACATCTGTCTGTACGTGAGAAGACACATTTCTTCATCTCCGTTTTTCCTACCTTTTGGGCCTTTCCCTTCTCTCTCAGTATTTCTCCCTGACACACCTGGAAATTGTCAAACATCAATGTACACAGCTGAACCTAGATGGAGACTAATGTTTCAAGTGCAGACAAGAAAATTTGGGACAAGGGGGAAGAAAAAGAAAGGACAAGCACCAAGAACTCTTCCCTCTGAATGCACACTTCACTCTGCATGTGCTGTGCAGTGCCAACATTAGCAGAATCCCCTTCACTCCCCGTGGTGGGAGATGACCAGAACAAATCATGGAATCACAGAATGGTCTGGGTTGGAAGGACCTTAAAGATTATCTCATTCCAACCCCCTGCCATGGGCAGGGACACCTTCCAATCTCCCAGGTTGCTTCAAGCCCTGTCCAACCCAGCTTTGAATGCTTCCAGGGATGGGGCAGCCACAGCTTCTCTGGGCAACCTGTGCCAGGGCCTCAGCACCCTCACAAACATGTAGCACATGCTGGTCCATGTAGTGGCTCGTCCTAGGAAACAGTATAACTACTGAAGTTCTGCTTTTCACACACCAGTAAATTTCAACATACATCTTTTCCTCCAGTGCCCATGCAGGAGGTAGAAAGGCAAATTTCCTGAACTTTACACATCAGCCCTTGGAAATAAATCCTTCATTGACCACCGCCACTGAAGAGACTACTGAAAAAATGTATTGTCAAGGAAATGTTTGCTTAAAGGCAATTATGCTGTTATGAATCAAAATTCCAGATGCTAAAGCAGTGCCAATTAGCAGTATTAAAAAACCAGATGCCTTGTTCCGAGAGAGTACCACTGCCTGTGCTTGAAAGGAAAAAACCTGCACAGAACATGCTGGAAGCCACTGTCCTGTTGAGAAGGCAGCTTTTAAATAGCTGTTCTGAGAGACAAACTTAAAAAGCTGTAAAAGCAACTTATTATGAGAGTCTCAGCATAATTTTCCATCAGGATGGAAGAAGGTTAAGCCGTCCCCTGCCTTAAGCTGCTTTCTGTTAGAAATCCAAGCAGTGAGTAGACGAGGTATGGCACAGAGTCAGGGCCACGGGAAGAACAACTGAGACAGCACTATGCTGCAGCTGCCTGTAGCCCTGCAACCTGCACTGTGGGTGACAAAGTCTGAAACAACAAAAAAGCAAGTTCCCTTATACCCTTCATAATCTCCTTTGTATGTAGAATAAAAGGCTGTCAAATAGAGACAGCCTCACAGACGTGCATTTGAAGCCATTACAGGCACCTTTTGCATCCTTCACTTGAAGCTCTTCTCAGATCAGTGATCCAAGACTGAGACTTTCACGAGGCACCCAAGTCACCTCTCCTCCTTCTGAGAGCAGGGAAATTCTTATTACCAGTCAAAGGCAGGAACATGATTCCTCCCCATCTTCTCAGCCACCTACTAGATGTGTGCCAATCAACAAGGTTTTGTTTTGGTCTCAGCAGCTCTGGCTTGAGCCCATCTGTGTTGTTAAGCAAGCTGACTTCCAACTGCAGCTTGCTCTTTGAAACAGACCAAAAGCTGCCATGTTTTAAACCAGGGTGATCTCAGCCCCCACTTAGGAGTAACAGGGTACAAACGGGTTACTCAGAACAAAACCTCCAAAGCCAGAAGCCCTGTCCCCACGAGGAGGACAGGAGGGTGCATTATGCTCCTGGGTGCACAGGTGGTCAGGCAGACAAAGCAGCAGAACCCAGCTCCACGTGGCACAAATAGCTTCTGGCTCTCTGCTGGTTTATGCCCAAGAAAAGCAGCCAGGTACTGCTTCCTGAGCCTATCTGCCAGAGTCCTAAAAGCCCAACACACCACCAGGGGAAATGAGAAACATTCTGCCTGGCTCTTGTTTTGAAAGGGAGCAGGAGCTAAGAAGTGTTAGAGAACTATTAGAGAAGAATTAGAGAGCCATTAAAACATGACTTAAAAGACAGGATCATCATTAAAAAGTGTGGCACAAAAATGAGGAAAGAAGGAGGCATATAAAATAAACACCACAGATAGTCATCAAACACTTCTGATACATAGCTTGCACTTGTTAGACAAAGGCTACTACAATGCACGTACACATCTAAAGGCTCGGGTTATTACTTATAGATGAAGGCAAAGAAAACAGAGAATTTCTTATAAATGCAGACACAGATAAGGCTTTTGAAGGCTCTCTGAGTTCAGAAATCTTCCGGGAACTCTGTGGATCATGGGCTCAGTATCAAAATCTCAGAACTTGACATAACAGGATATTCTAGTATCAACTTCACAACCAACCAGACCAAGGCCCTTTTTACCCAAGTGCCATCCAGAAAACAGATCTCTGAAGTGACAGAGGATCGTTCACAGAACACAGAATAGCTGAGGTGGGAAAGCACCTCTGGAGATTGCCTAGTCCCTTCCAATCTGTACTTTTCTATGACTCTGAAAAGGGACCAAGTAAGGACACCCAGTGTATTCTCTGCTTCCTTGGTCCCTTTCTCCATTCCAATACACCATGAGTTCACAGGCTGCTTTAAACACCATGTATTCTATACACTCCGACCAACCTTAACCCTTGAATAATTTAAATAACTCTCATTAAATCTGTTGGCCGTTTTAAAATTTTATTTTTAAAATGACACGATGCAAGATTTATTTTAAAGGAGGCAGATTACTTGCCAAAAGTAAAGAAGGGCATGAAAACATTCTCAATATTCAAGTTAGATATTTTAAAACATGAACAAATATTGTTAAAAATTACTCAGCACCTCATTTTAACTTGAAGTGTTTGTCCTCAGTCTAATAAGAGAAATGCCTTCGTGCTCCTGGATACACTGACCTAAGACTGACCCAAGCAAAATCCAGGCTGTAGCTGAACAACTCTCAGGCAGACTCACAGCCAACCAAACTTGGGACAAAACCCAAAGAGCTAAAGAGGAATTAACACACCTGCAGAAATTTCATCAGCTTCTGAGTGAGCTATAAAACCATTTCAATTTTCCATGTACTTCACTGGCAAGAGGGAAAAATAACATGCTATCACCGACCTAAAGGAACTTGTTTCCTTGTCAAGATTGAATATGGAATGCAATCCCTGGAGGCAACTTCAAAAATATTTATATAGGTCGCTGCCCACATTAACACTGATGTTTCTCTATCTGCAACCTTAGATCAAGGCAATGAAAAGGAGCAAGTTAGGGACCTACCAGGCATCTTACTGATAATACATGACACTTGATAGCAAAACCTCTTGGTCAACTGGAAATATTAACCAAATACTCCTTTCCCCGCAGGCTCCCCCAGCCTGGTTGTACACTGTGGTATTTAAATCTCCTCCTCCCATCCAATGAGACAAATGGCCCTTTGCAGGGAAGGCACACTTACTGGCACTCTGAAAGGAGAAGTGTTCGGAACATCCATGGAGTTGGTTTTCTCAGAGGTGCCGGTCCCCGAGATGCTCCGTCTGCGAGGAGATCTCTCTGCTGGGACCTCTGAGGAAGAGAAGAAGAAGGTGGTGAATGGGTGCCCGGGGGTGGGGAACAGTCAGGTTTTGTGCTCTGTAGGACAGAAGCCTCAGGAAAGTTTTGAGTGCATTGCTAAACTGCTGAATTAACCCACCTATTTACCTGTATCTTATTCACTTATTAACCTACAATGGCATGTTCACTGGCAGATTCAAGGTTGTGAATCTGACTTGACTGTGGGAGACTAAAATAAAAAGTGCTGGTAAAGATCAATACCCAGACATACTTAATATTCTGTTACTGTTTGAGAGATGGTATTCAGAGAACTTAAATCTATTTTTTTAAATTTAATTCTTTTTATGTAAGCAGTGCAGTAATTATCAGACAACTACAATCAAGACCCAGGGAAGCTCAGTTTTAGTCCCAGCTGAATGTAATTCGGCAAAGGTCAAAGTTTGGTCGTGTATGATCACACTACTTGCTCAAAGCATGCAACCAGCAGAAGACTTGTAAGTGCCCGGGTAATATGACATATATATCTCTGCAGATTAAAAAAANTCATTCTGGAAGTATGACCTTACTAAGACACGACTTTGGCATCTTAAATCCATGCAGACTGATCTGGTGAGCACAAATACTCATAAAAGCAGTACCGATGTCTTTGACTAGTACAAATACTGGAATAATAGCATAATGAAGTACAGACAGCATTAAAAATCTCTCCACAAACACACATCTATGCATTTTTATATAGAGCCAGATATGCATATGTATGCATACAGATACCTTTATCGCAAGTGCTGCCCATCTCCAGCTCAATTGCCAGACTTTAAGGAATCCAGCCTCACAAAGCACCCCCCAACACGGGGAGGGAAAAAATCACTTCCTAGCAGAAAGTCCATTGTTATCTTCTGAATCTTAAAGAGAAGGAGCAAGCCGTGACTCCAGGCAGTGACATTGCGACTCCTGCCGCTTTCCTTTCGGGAGCCAGGCGCAGCTGGAACTCGCACCGCTGGCCGCCCGGCCCCGGGGCTCGGTGACTTGCAGCGGAGGCAACGCCGGCTGTCTCGGCCCGCCCTCCCCTGCCGGGCCGGCGGCAGCGAGCGAGCGGAGCAGCGGCACTCGGGACTGCAGCTCCTCAATCAATCGCTCCGGCTGCACATCCTCATTAGTTACTTTCAGGCTATTAACAGACGCCCAACTGCCGGCTCCCCTCCGCTACCGAAATTCCCCCTGCATATCCTGATCCACAGCGGCAAAAAACAAGGTTTATGGAGGGAGACAGCCAGCTGGTGCCACGAGAGCGGCGCTTGCCTCCCAACAGCCGAAGAAAAAAAAGGAAAGAAGCCTTCTTCAGGGATAACATTACTTGTGATGCCTTTGCATAGCGGATTTTGATTTCAGCAGAGTTATAATACGTCTCTCCCATGGATGCTTGGAGACCGACAAAATGGAGCATAGCGGAGGAGAGGCGAAGCAATGTGGACCCTGCAGTATCAGCGTCTCACTCGGTAGATATTTATCTTTTAAAAAAAGCGAACTGCTGACACGGAGCCCCTCAGCGTGCCCGGGGAAAGGAGTGCCGAGAGGGCGGGCAGCCCGGTGAGGCGGGCGGCCCGGGGCACGGGCAGGGCACGGCCCGGCCGGCCGGGAGGGCGATGCCCGAGCCCTGCTGGCACCGGGCGAGCACATCCCGGCCCGCCGGGGCCCGCGACGGAGATGCCCCTGCGGGGAGAGCCCTCCTCCTCTGGAGCAGCACGGCCCCGTTCTCCTACAGCATCACCTGTCCCGGAGCTGGAGGGCGAGTCCCCAGCAGGGCACCTTGAGAGAACAAAGCACTCGCAGCGGGGCCAGTGCCAGCCCGAGGTTTCTGAGCCGGACCCACCAGCTCAGGAGCCTTCGCGGTGCCGCCGGTTTCACCTGACGATGCACTTTGGTATCGCCAGCTGCCAGCCTGGCCTAGAGGAAGGGAAACTTTATTTTCTGCAGCACCTGTAAGTACTGCTCTGCCCAGAGAGCAGGGAGAGGTGGGATTTAAAGAACTGCCCCTGCCATTCCCTGCCATTCCCGTGTCCATGTAACGAAGGCAAATGGGAGCGATATATTCCATTGGAACAGGGCTAGAGTGAGCACCTTTTATGTTACACTGAATAGTAACGAGTAACGTAATAGGTTTGGCTTCCTCCGCTGCTCACGCGCAGGAGATCACATCAAAGCCGCTCCGCTAATTTAAAACACTCTGTTAACTTTGCTGAGTCATAAATGAAAACACCAGCCCAAATTCCCCACCGTATCCCACCACACGTTCCGCAGGAGGGGCAGCTTGGGAAAGAGCTTAACTTGAAACTGAATGGAGTTGAAAAGCTACCACGAGTAGTGTGCCTGGCTCCCCTTGCCTCCCCTCTCCCCCCCAACATCCACCCAGCAGCAATCCAAGTTTTCTGCAAATAAAATGTTGACATTTCATCGGTAAAATGAGTTTCTCCTTTTCTCACACCATCACAGAAGTGTACCAAATGGGGAAGGGAAAATGAAATATTCACTAGGTGCCTGCAGTGAACTAAAAATAAAAACTACCTTTCCCTCCCTTCTCCTTCCAAAAAACAAGAGCAAATAGACACGCTTAGTCCCCAGGAAAAGGAAGACCCAGATATAGCAAAATTGTCGGGATATGTTAACTGAAAATCAAAAGCTGAAGCAACTTGCTATGACGCCTGTAGAACAGTATTTTTGCTGAGTCTTGTGAAAGAAATCTATACTGTCACCACCAGGCAAAAAATTAGACAGTTCCCTCCCCTGCTCCACTAGTAATGCTCGAGGGTACGCTTGCACAATCTTCACCTGCTGTAAAAATCAATGCACCTCTGATCAGCTTAGTATTAAATTACAACTGCTTTCTGCACTGCTCACTCTCAGGGACCAAGGCTACAGATAAATCACATTGTTTATCCATCAAAACAATCTGAAACTCTTTTCAGCCCTTCCGTTTCTCAGAAGAAAAGAAAAAAAAAAGGCAAAAGGGAAAAAACCCCACTTGACAGATCTTCCCCATTTCAACCTTCAACAAATAATTGCAGAGCCTTACAATGGTTTGAGACGGAATGGGCCTTAAAGATCATCCAGGCAGGGACACCTTCCACTACACCATCAAACACATGAGCTGTAAACATCCCAATGGGTCACTCTTATCACCTGATATCTTGGTGATACGCAGTGATATTCATGTAAATAAGTATTTATCCAAACAAGTATTTACACACTGCATAGCAGCAGTCAGTTCCAAATTAGCTGAGCCAATTACTCTGCAGCAGCGGCAGAGCCTCTGGGGAGGGAACTGCCCAAGGATACAATGCAGGTAGGTCTCCTCTCCCATCCTGTCCCACCACTCTCTACCCTCAGCAACATCAAAGCTCGTTCTGTAGGCCAGGAGGCAGGTTTGTGTAAGCCAGGTGCCACTTACTACTCGGAGTAGCGGTGAGGGTTGCCCTGCTTTGAAGAGAACCCTCTCTGCCACAGTGGTGCTGCCTCAGCGACCTCTGGTCACCACAGGCCTCTGGGGGCTGACCTACATTTCCTATTGCCGGGTGCTGAGGCCACTTGAAAGCCTTGCTGTGGTGGAAATTCGTATTTTCACTGTGAGGAGCTCTTTCTCCAGGTGGGGGTGATGCCTTGGGTTTTCACTTTTATATTTTTCAAATCCTGTACTGCCCAGTGTGTGACTGAACTGCCTTGCAGCCTGTCAGCTGCTGCTCTCTCATGCTCACACAGACACAACAAAGCCTCTCCAGGCCTGCTCTCCAAGGACACCCAGCCCGTCCCAGGCCCAAAATGTGTAATCCAGCATCTTGAGAAGGGGGGTAAGCTTGGGGAAATTACATCATTAGCTAAAGCTTTAATTGGCGAATTTATGCTGATCTGCAAATGGACCAAACCTATAAAAATGTGAAGAACTCGTGACTCATCGTCCATCTTGGGGGTCCTTTTTGGATGTAGCCTCTGGCTCCCCAGGGTGTGCCTCTGAAGGCCTTTCAAATAAAAATCCACCTTTATTCCCTTATTCCTGTCTAGTCTCTGTTTCTAGGTAGCCACTTCAGGCATCAGGAGAAGCAGACACTAAACAAACCTCCCAGCTTTGCGGGACAGCCACGCCAGGTAGGAACTGTTTGCAGGTATAGAAGAAAGAACAAGAAGAGGAAGAAGCATCTGAACAGCATTTTTCAGATGGGTATTACCTAGTGAAATAGGAAGCCTCATATCAAAATAAATAAAGATGTTACTATTTTATCTTGCAGTAAGCATTCTCCCTCATTTTGCTCACTTGGGGAGAACTCAGACTTGGGCCCAATTCACAGACTGTCATAAAAATTTCATTAAATGCCTGTACAAGAAGCCTAAGGTAAAAGCAAACTCAAACCCCCCTAATCTGCTTTAAGTCCTAAAGTCCAAGTTTGTGTTCTGACTAAAATACATTATGCAAATCCTGCAAGGTATAACTTAAAGGAAAAAATGGAAATTTGCAGAGACAGCTTTTCCACAATTATCAAGGCAGCCAGACGGGGAAAAAAAATCACAAGAAGATACATCAGAGCAAATGCAACCAAGTTTCAGGACACTGAAGTGCACAAAAGCTGCGGAGCCTGGAAAGGGAAATACAAAGGGAACCCTGCAAAGCTCACTGCCTGTAGAACTCCAGCATCAAACAACTGCTAGATACAAACTATGATCAAAAACTCTCCCAGTCCATTAGCAGGGGCTTGAAAAGAAGATACTGTGCTTTACTAGGGATTGAGTCGATCAGGTAAGTCTTGGAAGATGATGCAGGTAACTATAAAAGATTTTTAATGTACAGACAGGCAATTCTGTTGGTGTTAAGACACTTGCATTGTGCTGGCATATTAAAAAGGTGTAACTGAATTAGTGCCCAGTATAGAAGGTGCATAGCAAGCAACCTAAATGACACACTAAGTCACTTAAAAGATACTTAAGTCATTGATTCCTAAACGACTTTACAGCCTGAAAGACAAGACCTAACATGCGAAGCAGATGAATACCAGAGGAGGCTGGAAGAAGGGGCACAGATATCACAGGAGAGAATAATTTTGGGGTTTCAAGTATAAACTCCCACGATTTATTTTCCCTGAAAGTTTGGAGGACACTGTACATGGCATTGAGTGAGTACAACATTAGCTGCTGTTACACTGATGCATTCACTTTGAAGTGGAGGGACAAATCCTCCAGCTCTGCAAAGCAAGTCAGAAACGAAGCAGATGCAGGGCCCTAAACTGCTCAACACACCCTCTGCCCGATGTGCGTGGCTGTACATAATTTGGGATAGCTGCTCCTTTCTGAGCTCCTCATGCAGCAGCCTCTGAAACCTCCCTTAATGGCTGACTCCACGCACAGCCAAACAAATCGCCTGGACAACTGTGCCAACACAAAAGCAGAGACAAGGAGCTACTGCCCATGACCTGGAGATGCTGATGTCCTCGTTAGCTCCTAATGATCTTGGACTGCCCCTGCTAATTCAAATTACCTTGTGTTTGCTGCAGAGATTGCACACAGACAATTAACGGCGATCAGCTGACACACGGTAACTTGTTCCTGCAGCCTAATTTGTTTAGAGGCTTATGACTTAAACACACATTAGTATGATACCAATATTTATTGTCCTCGTTGTTAAACAACAGCCTTGAGCCACAGCTTTCCAAACCAATCTTTTTACTGTCTGTAAAAGGGCTGTGAATAGAGGCATTCTCTAAAAAGCAACCCTTTGGGATAGCCTCACTGGCTCTGGAACGCACCAAAGCTCTACAGCTCCTGCCTGTTCCTCTCCATGGCCCAGAAGGCTGCTCCGAGCCTCAGCACTTCTGGCTCCCTGCGGCAGGATTTTGTCCCTGAGCAGGAAGAATCATTGTTATGGACACAGGAAAAGACCCAGTGTACTGCAGACATCCGAGAGGTGTCAGTGAACCCTAAACACGGTCCCAGAGTTGAGACACCACTTGGGAATTTTTATTCTAAATGCATCTGCACTTTTCTCTGAAGAAAAAAAACTTTGAGCAGTCTCCTCTCATTCATCTTGCTACCACCACACAGTTGAGAAGTCAGGCAAGCTGACAGAAATGAGATGAAGTGGACTGAACCCAGCGACCAGCTCGCCAAACGGCACAGAGAAGGAAACCAGAGCAGTACATCGTTCAGTCCGGTTCAGTGCAGGTCCCGCAGGGCACATGCCCATTTACAAGGTAACCTTTGCCCACTGTGTTTGTAACTATTTCAAACAGGCTGTAACCAAGTTTAATTAACATTGCCCACCACTTTAAAGCTTTTAAAAAGAAATAAGGTCAGGTAACTGAAAGACTGAAGAAATTAAGCACCAAAGTAGTAAAGGCTTCCCAGTAAAGTGTTAAAACCCCAAAAATACAGTTCGTACCCTACCGTACCAAGGAACGAGAGAAGGCTTTTCTCATCTTCCGTGCTGCTATCCAGCCATTCGGCCACATGCCCAGGAGAAAGAAGACTTATTCTCCAGCCAGAAAACTTTTCCATACAGAACACAGTAAGTGAACGAAGCAGGGTGGGAAGGATGGGGAGGAGCTGATGGTCTTGGGATTCCAGTACTCCAGTTATTGTCTACACTGACAAACATGAGAGCGTGATCCTGCCCTGTTCTCTCAACCCTACATCTGACACAGCAGGCATGGGTGGGAGCAGTAACTGGGATCTGTACTCGTCCCTTTGTGTCAGGTTTCAGTCCAAGCAGCAACAGAAAGAAGGCAAAAAAGGGAAGCAGGGGAAACTGAGGTCTCAAAATCCAGAAGAGGCAGCAGGTTATGACAGAATCAACTTAAGTAAAAAGTAGAAATATATCAGTGCTGCAGAAGCCCAAATAAGTCAGCACAGTAGCTCATCAGCTAAGTGCAACACAGCCCAACCATTCCTCACAGTGTTGGCTTTGTTTGAAGGCTCAGGTATTGTGCTTTATGCCAGAAGAAAAACCAGCGAGCTCACAGGCAATTTAAATCCCCTCCCCACTACTGACGAGCCTGCATTCCCCTGTTTACAAGCCCCTTCCTGCTCCAGCTATTATCCCAGCATCCCAGCCTTCCTTGCAATGGATTTGTTCATGCAATGGCAGGTTGATCAATCTGTGAATAGGAAGCTCCCACCCCTCCCTCTCCCCTCCTCCTGCATGGCGGCGGCATTGATCGGCGATAATGGAATCTGCTGCTGGCTGCCAACAGCAGCACGAGGCAGGGAGCTGCTCCCCTTCCCCAGCCCCGGGCAGGAGCACAGGGAGCTGCTCCCCTTCCCCAGCCCCGGGCAGGAGCACAGGGAGCTGCTCCCCTTCCCCAGCCCCGGGGCAGCAGCACAGGGAGCTGCTCCCCTTCCCCAGCCCCGGGGCAGCAGCACAGGGAGCTGCTCCCCTTCCCCAGCCCCGGGGCAGCAGCACAGGGAGCTGCTCCCCTTCCCCAGCCCCGGGGCAGCAGCACAGGGAGCTGCTCCCCTTCCCCAGCCCCGGGGCAGCAGCACAGGGAGCTGCTCCCCTTCCCCAGCCCCGGGGCAGCAGCACAGGGAGCTGCTCCCCTTCCCCAGCCCCGGGGCAGCAGCACAGGGAGCTGCTCCCCTTCCCCAGCCCCGGGGCAGCAGCACAGGGAGCTGCTCCCCTTCCCCAGCCCCGGGGCAGCAGCACAGGGAGCTGCTCCCCTTCCCCAGCCCCGGGGCAGCAGCACAGGGAGCTGCTCCCCTTCCCCAGCCCCAGGAGCGCTCGCAGCCCCCCGGATCCAGCCCCGGCTGCAGCGGGGCACAGCAGAGAGAGGGAAGGAGGCAGCAGCGCTCCTGGGGGCTCAAGGAAGCCATCAACACTGATGGGTGGTTATTTATTGAAAAAACTAAAGAGCAGCTAGATGGGAAGTAAGTCTGCCCCGTCTGGACAGCGAGCTCGCTGGGCAGTGAGGGCTCGTCGCTGGGACTTTATGAAGGGTCACGTTTAATCGTAGGGCTTAAGATTTGTTCTGCTCAAAAGAGCGTTTTGCAGGTTTACACATGCACGAGCAGGGACGAATCCCGGTAAGTGAGGGACTCCTGGGCCCCACAAATCAAAATTGCCTTTGTCCTCAGGGGATGGGGCTGATGCTCTGATCAAACGGCACTCTTTAAAGAGACAGCTGCCTTTTGCTCACCAGTTTCTGAACCTGTCTTTATTTTAAATAATTTATACACTTGCCGATCCCTATTGCAAACAAGGACATTTGCTGACCACTGACTAAAACCCAAGCCACACCTAAAAGCCATTAGATCAGCAAAGCAAAAAATTAGACACCAACCAACAAATGAAGAGGGGGAAAAAAAAAAGAGCTATCAAGTCCCAGCAGGGAGGAAAATTCCAATTACCAAGACAAACTGTAGCAAGTATTGTTTGTGCAGGACAGATATTTTCATAAAACACCTGCCAAGCAGGGCAGATGCTCTCCAGAATTCCCAATTAGTGAGGGGACGTGGGACAGGCGGCTCAGGAGCGAGGTACCCCAGCAGCGCACCAGACTGAGCAGAGCTGTCCTCCTGTCTCCACTGAACAAGTGCATACCCCCACCCCAGAGGGATGAAAACCCAGAAACATTCCCTACATCATACAAAATCCTGTGATAGAAAGGTAGATTTCCCATCCATGCAAAAAGAGCTGATTATTTTTTTTCCCAAAAGGAACTGTTCCAACAGATTTCCCTCTGTGTGTGGGAGGATCACATTTTGTCCAGCTTCCACAAGTAGAACCTTTTCTTTAAGACTGTGCAAACTGATGACGTGAACTGACTTGCAATAGGAATGGAATTAAAGAACTTTTAGAGAAAGGATTAGATAGTTATTTTGGTCTGTATGGTTGGTCAATATGAAATGAAAATTTCAACTCCTCTCTTTTAGTTCCCCAATCAAATACTCTATCCACAATCACCTGGGTGTCTTTCCATTAAAAACTTGAAAGATTAACTATCAGCTCCATAAATAAAATGTTCTAGGGAAAACAGAGTTATGAATATTGATTTCCCATGAATGCTTACATATTTTGCATCCTTTTTAGAAGTACAAATCACATACAGATCCTGTTTTCCCCCCTGGCTGCCTCATCTTGTGTAATAATTTAGCTTTATTAATCCCTTTCAATACTTTAAAATGTTCATGATAACAGGGGAAGTATATTAAACATCAAATATAAAACTGGCTTATTGGAGTATTTTAAAATGTGGGAACATAAGAGAACTTTGTAAAAAACGGAGCTAGAACTGGCAATGACTTCAGTCAGGAGGATGCAACTAGGAACTGAAAGGACAGTGAAGTTTTTGATAAGCAGATTTGTCCTGTGAATTGGCATTCCTGGGGAAACCCACAGAAGGGGAAACACCTGCATAAATACATCCCTATTATTTATCTTCATTTTGTGCGGTTTAACAGGTCACACTCTCATGCAGGGACCGTCAGGAGGTGGAGACAGACATCAGAACAAAGGCAAGAATTAAAAAGTCATTGTAAGCAAGTAAGTCATGAACACAGTCCCACTAGAAACCCTGGACATTTAAAGTGATAGATGAGATGTAGAAGAGCCACTGACACTACAAAACACCAAATCCATCTAACCTGACTTGAAACACCTTTAGAACATCACCCAGTGACTTCATCCACTCACTGAATTATTTCTGGTTGAACAAAAGACCCGTCTTCCAGAAGAAGGGCCATGCAGTTGTCACCATACAGGGCAAAGACACAAAGAGCCTGTCTGATCCCCTGTAAGCTGTTCCAGTGGTTAACTCCACTCCTGCTCAGCAAATTGCTCCTCAGTTCCGAGACTGAGTTTATCAAGCCTCATCTCCCAACCACTGGGCTCTGGCTGATGTTTGCTTGCTTTGATAGTTCATTATCAAACCCTGGTATCAGAAATGTCCTCTCTGCTTACATCCTTTGAATACTTAGTTTCAAACAATCCCTTCAAATACATCTTCAGACTCCTCTGGAGCATTGATTTTGATTTTTAAACCTTTGCTGTGCAAGAAAACCAGAGACGCAGCTCCACAGCTGCAGGAGGGATGTAGTGCTGGTCACAGCAGGAGTTGCACTGTGAATAGCTTCTTAAATTTGTCTTAAAGGAGGTCTTGTGCTCTAAAGCTTTCCAAAAACCATTAAAAAAAAGTCTTGTCCAAATTTTCCAGGACAGCCAGATTGTGAGATAAAATGCAAATCAGCAGGAGAAGACTATTCAAAACAGGACTAACTTATTTTCATGGTGTGGGACCGACCTGCACTGGGAGTTTGTTGAACCAATGCAAATCCAGATACAAATTGCTCTATCGACCAGAGCAGAAGTATGGAAAATATGAAAATATAGAGAGGTGGGAAGGATCAGCAAAGTAGTAATAAAAGACCCCAAAAAGCCCCAATCAAAAAGCAGGGACAAGGAGCAGCTAATGTCTGCCTTGAGAGACTGCTTTCCAAAATCAGCACCAGGAGCTGTACAGAACAGCAGGTGAGAACATCAGAAAACCTGTTCACAGTGTTTGGGTTTATCTCCCTCACCCCCGAGTTCTAAGAGCAGATGAGTTCACAAGCCTGGAAATTAAACCAAGCCCTTCTGCTTTGGAGCACCTTATAAAAACGAATCGTTTAAAACTTGTACACATCCCTCCCTGGTAATTCCCGCGTTACAGCCACTTGCTGAACTCTGCAGTTGTCACAAATGTCACCCTCCTGCAGTTACGAGCCTGAAACCTGTGAGCCTAAGCAGCTTTGCCATCCTGCAAATTTAAAAAATTAGCTTTCTTGATCAGTGAAACCACCCAGAGGCATGAGTCTCAGAGTCTTCTACAGGAATTTTTAGTAAATGAGAATTCAAAATACACGCCAATAACAGAGCACAGACGCCTCGTGATGCAGATGCTTTGTAAGCACATAGTCATGGTGGCATTATAAATCATAATGCATTAATGTTCTCTGCATGAGGCACTTTTGAGGGGAGGAAAAATGGGTCTTACATGCACTAGGGACAGGTGCTGACAGACTGATGGATGGATATTGTGTTAGTCAGTAGATGATGTCCTCACAGCAGTATACTTCAGGTATTGTACACCCAAGTCATTCTTATTAAAATATCTTACAGATAATTTAGGAGGGAGTAAGAAACAATGAATGTTTGTTTCTCCAACTCCTGGATCAATGTCATGTGTCAGGCAAAACTACTCACCTTCATACCTGCCCATCAGGAAATGACAGTAGTTGCTGGAGGCGCTTTGGCCCAGAAAAATGCAAAGCAGTACTAACTTTTTGAGCCTGTTTTCAATGCCACAGCATGGAACAAGCAGCTAGCTTGAAAATAAGTTTTCCAGACACCTAAAAATGTCGATTCTATGTGCACAAGGCTCCGTTTCCTTCATTAAATCATTTTAAATTCCTATCTACAATGAAAGTAATTTTGCTTTCAGGAGCAGCATTACAATATAACAGCCTCCTAACCAAGCTGTGATCTAGTTCAAGAGGATCCCAGTGGACAAGGCTGAGTAACTCAGTCTGTATTAGGAAATCATGATGGAAGTATTCACAGTTATTCTGGAACATAGGTAACATTTTTGGCTTAAGCTACCTAAGCAAAAGCAGTGTGCAGTGCTGTGACACGATCCCACGAACAAGCTACGAGCAGAACCATTCTGTTGCAGTGTGAATCAATAGCAGATTTACGCCAGACATGAGAAGACGTGGACAGCCCCATTGGAGCATGGCAAAGTACACAGAAAGCTCTTTTTAATCAGGAAAAAAAAAAAAAAAGAAAAAAAGATGGACACTCAAGTGTCTCTTCAAGCCAGTTCATTTATTGTGGAAAGCGAAACCCTGCTGATGAAGTGCCAGCCCACACATACACATTATCGTCTAGTGTTTTATCCTTTCAGATTGCCTAATGAAGTGATTTTAGCACAGTCACTGATCTCCACACTCACTCTCAACAGCTCTTACCCAGCTGCAGATGACAACCTCTGCACACTGGTGCAATATTATCGCTTAGCCGGGTAATCATTCCCCTCGCTTCCAGAGCGAGCACCACCAGCCTGCCCAGCCCAGCTGAGATCAGAGGCCTGAACCAGTGGTTACTCAGGAAGAGGGGCAGAAAAAAAGATTTTCCTAAATAACAATTTCTGGAGCATAGAGGAATCCAGGGGCAGTGAAAGCTGTGCCTGCTGACAGCCTGGAAAGATAAATAGGGACAGAAAGGCTCAAAATGAAGGTGAGCAAAACAACAAACCTTGAAGTTCTCTAGTGTGTATAATAATACAGGTAATTCAGCTGGGCAGAGCTGCTGGGTTTTCAGAACTTCACTGATGAACAACCATGGGGTATTTTTTCCCACTTCCACACCAACTTAATTACATTTTTGAACTCAATCCAACTTCCTTGGTATCCTCAGAATAGCCAAGGGATTCAGCTAAGTTACACTGTTAGCAGGATGGCAAGTTTGTAAGTACCTATTAATGACCACTCCAAAAATATTAAGCTAATTTAATTCCAAATTAGGGCCAAGACGTTATTTACAGAGCCATCCGCTCTGGAGTGCCTTTCCAGACTGTGAACCATATGCCTCATGTCAACAGACATCTTGTACTGAAGTATGAATTCACCCAGCTATATATTTAACGAGCAGAATGTAAAGGGTACTTAATTTCCGATGCTGGCACTCACAGGATGACATTTTTCCCAAGGGTTTTTCTTGCTCACCTTGCAGGCCACACAGTTTGCACAATTCATGTCTTCACAAGTGCTGTATTTGGTGAAAATAATTGATTAAGGCAGTTTTGTTGGCATGCTTCCACCAGTCATGTTGGTCTCTACTCTTCCTTCCTGACCTACTGTTTTTCCTTGGGCACACAGGCTCAGCCAGAGCTGGGGAACACCCAGGAACGATTTCTGTTATTTAGACTCATTTGGATGACATCTCCAACAAGCAAACAGATGAAAAGACAAGTTAGTGAGGGCTGGGCTTTGGGTGGTGGTTGGTTTGGGGTCTTTTGTCCTTTGATGACTCCACATCATCACATGGATAACACAGAACTAGAATTTTGAGAAAAACAGTTCCCGTGACAGAGAACTAAATATGAGTGAGAGGTAAGTATCTCATCATTCAGTCTGCAACACCCTGGCTCCGTCAGAATGCCTGACACCCACACGGACGGCTCCCGAGTGCTGTGGGATGCCATTCACCACGATCAATGCGATAATCTACTGACCACGGCACTTCAGCTCCTGGCCAGCTCACGCAGGAACTGCCACATCAACCCATCAACTTAAGCACTATTTACCTTCTTCCTACAGCGTTTTGTACCAGGTCACAGCCTTACGTAGCACTCCCACAACGAGTTCAACTCGCTTGCTTTCAGCACAGCCTAAATACCAGCGATTCCAGCAGAGCAGGGCTGAGGGTGCTGTGCCAACAGCGAGCTTTGCTCCACCCTGACGTCACTGCTCGCTCCCTTCATGTACCAAGAAACCGCAGCTTTGCCAGCGCCATCAGGTGGGAGCTGAACTCTCCTTGACTGGCACAGGCAAAAAAAGAAGTTACCTGCACTTCTAACACCACACAATGAGACAGAAAACCACCACCAAAAAGCTCTTAGCGTGCAGCAGCCTGAAAGCACGCGGCTCGCACTTACCAGGTAGGCAGCAGAAAAGCAGGAGCATTCCAGAGAACGAGTGGCTGTGACCAGCAATATGATTCCCTACCCCTGGCCACAAATCATGTGGTCTCCCTCCCTCTCACCACTCAGTTCCACCTGTGTTTATAGGAAGGCTACGTTAATCTCTGCACAAGCATCAAAATACAGCCACTGCCAAGGCCCAGGGCCCTGCCAAACACTAGGGACTGGTACAAGAAAGGCAGCATATGGAGGGGTTTTTTAATCTGTTCCCAAATTAGGGACCAGATTTAGTGGTGAAGCACGGCAAGGGAAGAGACTGCACAGTTTAAGGAATTTTTACAAGGACATACCAAGTCCTCCATCTTGTGGACATGGGCTTAATTTCTGACTGATGCAACATCTCAGCACTTCCTCCTGGACACTCTGGTGAGAGTTTCCCTGGAGAAAATACAGCTGACATTTTGGAGTGACTTTGGGACATCCAAGGCCAGGCCTTTAGGAGCATGAATGCTGTGAAAGCTGGCAGTAGAATTATGCTTTGTTTTGCACAGTTGGCATTTTTCTGTTGCCATTACCCCTGGAACCAAACAAATGTGGAGACAGTTACAGCACCTATTCTAGAAAAAGAACCTGTCACAGTTTCAGTGCGACTGAGCTCGGAAATCTGACTGAAGCCTACTCCAAAATGAATCAAAACAATTAGGAAAATGGATAAATAAACGGAAAAATATAGTTTCGATCTCCTCTTTTAAAGCCAGACGTTGATTTTTCAGTGCTTGTGGTTGGTGCCTCTTTTGAACGTTGCCCAGAGCCTCGACTCTAAGGAAACATAGAGCTGTTTCACTTCTCTGGCAGGTGTTCATATCACAGCATTGCCCTCCTAAAGTCCCTGCTGAGCACACTGCAGGTGCAGGAGAAGAAAAATGCAATATCATGTGTTACCACAGCAGGCCCACAGCCCAAGGACCAGCTCTGTTCTGCTAGGGAAGAACATATCAGGAAAAATTCCTCCACTGAAATGGTGGCCAAGCACTGGAACAGGCTGCCCAGGGAAAGTGGTGGAGTCACCTGGAAGCTTTCAAAAAACGTGTGCACGTGGCTTTTAGGGACATTGCTCAGTGGTGGCCTCGGAGGTGCCAGGTTAACGGTTGGAGCTGATGATCTTGGAGATCATTTCCAGCCTTAATGATTCCACGGTTCCACACAGACTCACCACAGCCACTCACAGCTGCCAGCACCCGCTCGGAGAAGCAGCTACTCCTCTGTAACCCAATTTTTGCTGTTATGTGTACCATGACAATTTCAGCACCACTTCCCATTAAACCCATGACATATATACCCCCAGCCTGTACAGATTTCACATGTGGAGGTGACAGTGCTGAAACCATAAGCTCTGCCTGTAGTTGCACCATTTGCTTGCCGGCTTCCTGTGCAGATTTCCCTCTCCCTTACCAGAAGCAGCCACCCATAGCTGAGGAAAATTAAATGGAAGGGGATCATTAGGTCTCCCTTCTGCCACTGGCCTGGTTTCAAACCCCACCATTATTAGTCCTCCTAGAAAACATTTGTGCTGTCTGATGCCAATTAGCCAGGAAATCTAGATAAAAGGAAGCATTCCCTTTGTGGAGAATTAAAGCTTGGACAAGGTACGTACCTCTACAGGCTGGAAAATGAATCTGGCTCTTGATGCCAACGAGCCATTTACAAATGCCATCCACACCCTGCAATTTGCTGCATCCCCAAATTCTCTGACTTCCAATATTACACGTTGCACTGGCTCTCAGCTATCAGAAAATGGCAAGGGGCAGGTTAAGGCTCAGTGTAGCAGAATGTCCCTTCCTCCTGCTTATGCACAAATGAAGCTGATTTGTTCCCATGAGCTTTAAAGAGCCATGACAGATCTTTCTGACACAAGTCACCTCAAGTATTCATTGCAACTACACTTTTTTCCCCCCTCCCCAGAGATTTTAAAGACAGGAAAAGTGAGAGCGCCCACAGAGTATCAGATAAAGCCGGGCACAACATGAAGAATCTGCAGGAATGTAAGTTGCTGCTCATGTCTGCCTTCCACAACTCCCCGGTATTGTACTCTTAATTCACTACCCTATTAACATGTTAATCATATGAAAGAGCCCCAAAAAGAGACAGGAAATTCTAAAGGCAACCTCGTGGTAACTACCCCAGAATCACCTCAGTGAAATTTGGAAGGGATAGGCATTGTGCTGCCTTGAACTTTTCTGAGCAGTTTGCCAAAGGTTTGCTTGTTTTTCAAAGAAATGCGTGTTTGTCTGAAAAATGCTAAGGGAGAAGGTTTTCATTTTCTGATCGTGTAATTCAAAAGCAGCTGCAGAACCAGCCCATTGGTTCAGGCTAACAAAAACAGTCTCTCCAAGTTAGTAAATTAGTATTCACCCTGTCTGCAGATGAGGAGGAAAATGACTAAGGAAGATGTCGTAATCAGCACCTATTAAAGGAGGTTTCCGAGGTAGAAAATATTTGACTCAGGAGATTCCATTCCCCGGTTCCTTAGACAACATTCATTGGTTTTGTACCTACTGGAAAATGTTCAACCATATCAAAAGGCAGGAAACTTAAATGCTTTCTAGCTTGCTATCACTTAATGCATTTTAGGGCAAAAGCTGCTGGAGAAATAAGTAGCATTGCTAAGGCAGGGCCCTTTATATTGAAAGGGACCCAGATCTTCTTGTTTTTTTATGTGCAACCTGTAGGATTCCCTGAATTGCTTTGATTTACCATCACTTTCTGGAGGACAGGAAGCAAGGCTGGCACCATCCTTCCTACATTGGAAACATCACACAATGCCAGCCACAAGTAAACACTGACAAATATTCCTGCAGTGTGCCCTTGAATGATGATGTCTGGCCTTATCTAGAAATCCAGTGTCATTTAAAAATGTACTGACTTAGGTAAAGGCTTTCGGTGAGAGGCAGAAAAATAAACCTCGTGATTTAAGCGGCAATAAAATAGATTTTTAGCTCTGAAAGCTGTTTACAAAAACCTATTCTTCATCTTTGCGTCTACATGTTGTTCTAACACTAACATTTAATTTCTGCGCCAGCGAGCAGAAAAGTACCGATGTAAACACCTCTTTAGAAACCTGTGCACAGAGCTGAAACAATGAATAAAAGAGTTGATACACACGCGCAACACGGCTGAAACCCCTGCAAGTTCCCCGCTGCTTTGAGTCAAGTCATTTTAAATCTCCGGCAAAACACCTCTGTGCCTCCCGGCCAGCCCCGCCTCGCCGGAACCACCGCAGCAACGCCGTCCTCTACTCCGTGCCACGAGGGCTCCGTCTCACCTGTGCGCTGCATTCCGTGCGGATCCTACCAGCTCCACCATGGTCCCGCTAGGACGCCGGGCACGAAGGCAGCGGAGCCCCTGCGCTCTCCCTCCCGCGCCGCTCCCCTGCCCCAGCCGGGCAGGAATGCAGAAGAGCCGGAGCCGGAGCGGCCGGCGCCAGCCTCCCTCCCTCCCTCCTGCGCTGCCGGGCTCGGGCTGGCCGAGAGCCGCCCCCCGAGAGCCGCCCGCGCCCTCCGCGCCCCAAACCCACCCGGCTCGGGCACACGCTCCATCCTCCCCGTGCCCGCGGAGCGCCGGGCAGCCCAGAGGCAGCGCCAGCACTCGGGGTGGGGTGCAAGGGGTGTGGGCAGGAGGAGACGCTCCTGTGAAAACCCGTCTGATGCTGAGAAAACTCGGAGATTTCAAGCGGCTGACTCCCGAGTCTGAAATCAGCTACAGGGAAACTTATAAGAGGGTGATATCACTGCGTACACTGTCCGGAGCGCAAGAAGCCAGTTTAGATGAAAACATGAGCTGGACCAGGAACTGCATTTGAATGTGTCTGAAAAACTGCACTTCCTCTGAAGATGTTTCCCCACTTCAAATGCTGCTACAGCTTCGGAAATACACAGCACCAAAAAAGCCCCAAGAGTCACTTAAGCAAACAATGAACTTCCCTCTTTGTTTTCTGCACTGCCTTTTATTTTTGTCTTTAAACTCGAAGATCCGTGGCTTTGAGAGTGAAATGGTGAAGTCTGATACCAATTGCCTCTTCCTGAGCCCTGATCCTTTTTTTTTATTTTAGAAGTGCCGAGAGCTGAACTTCCAGGCGTGGCATTTTTATTTATTTATAGCTCTTTAAGGCGCAGAAGCCAAACCCCACACAGTTTGGTCGCTGCTGCCACCACACTGTCCTTTACACGCGGTGCCACCCGCGGCAGAGGAGCGGGTCACGTTGGGCCAGTTTAGAAGCCCATGGTTTGCCCTGCACCAGGGCCCACCTGCCAGCCGGGGGGACCAGAGCACACACACACACAACAAGAATGTGAAGCTGTTCAGCCTGTTGCTAAACAGGCTAAAATTGCTCACCAGGAGCTGAAGGGGTTGCACGCTCCCTCCTAACTTTTGCTGTTGTCAAGAGTGAGTGTTTTGTTTATTTTTAATTTTCTTCAATTTTTTTTTCTAATTTTCTCCGATTTTGCCATTTGATTGCAATACAATATTCTCCCCTGATTCAGTCCTTTTTTCCACGACCTTTTTTCTTGCAGGGTTACTCAAGACGAGCTCCTGCACATTCTCTCAGGTAACAATTTTCCACACCCTCAGCGTTTCCCCTGCAAGAAACAGTAGCTTTGGTCACCCCACCTCCTGCCAAGACTCACGTGGAAAATCTGCGGGAAAAGCAAGCCTAGCCCTTGGGAAAGAAACTTAGTGAATGTGTGCTCGAGCAATACTGACCGCAAAATAAATAACATCATTACTGCTCCCGCGCCCTCTAAAGCCAAACACTAAACTACACCCAGGGATCCTGCACTGGAACGGAAGAGAAGCTCCAAAAACAAAAAGACATTCTCCCCCAAAAATCTGTCACTAACAGCAGCGTAACAAAATCCACAGTCCCTCTAAAGGACACGTAGGTTTGACCTGCTGCTTGGAAATGCCTAAGCACTGGAAGCAGCAGGGAAAACTCGGGATCACGGTGGAGCCAGACCGCGGAAGAGCAGCAGGAGCTTGTGAGCGACCACGATCGCGTCTCCCCGGCCGCCCCTGCCCGGCAGAGAGCCACGAACGCTCCGGTAATTACACAGCGCTCCTCATTGCAGAGCTCTGCACCAGCGGCACCCGCAGCCCCACAGAAAAGCATCTCTCCGGAGGGTGGAGCAACACCACACAAGTCATGTGTGCCACAGGGCACGAGAGAAAAGATGGAAAAATCGAGGACTGGGACACGGAAGTTAGCCCGTGCGTCTCTTCAAAGGGTTCTTGTGCTTTTATGGGAAAACCCTGGCTTTTTTCTTCCTTTCTTTATTATTATTATTATCATTATTTATTTATTTATTCGTAATTTGTCTGGATTTGTTTCCACATAGTGCTTTTTCTATCATTTATGAATCCTCTGTTTTAAAACCAGGTTCAAACAGCAGGGTTAAAACCTTAGATTCAGCTCTGAAAGATGGCCATAATCTGCCTACTTCTCCCAAAGAAGCCATTTTTAGTGATGCGGGAAGGTTCAGTCCCGATATCTATTTTTGTCAATCCTGCAACTTGCTGCATGGACCTCAAAAAAAGATTTCTGAAATGCTGAAGAATCTGTCTGACTCAAGCAAAGACAGCTGCGGAAGACTTAGGCAGAAAGAGTGATTGGGGCAATTAATAAATAAATAGAGGGGGGAAAGGCAGATTATATTATACGAGAACTTGGAATTATTCTAGAAATCTACCCGGATTCAGAAACTTGAAATGCAATTTGCAAAGTCTAGGGATAAAAGCTGTTTCCAAAAGACTGTGACACTGAATAAAAACTATTAGAAACCCCTGATAATATTATGTGACTTTGGTTCAAAGCACAAGACTTTCCTGTTACTGCTTCAGCTTGTCCATGCCACAGAACAGTGGGAAAAGACCACTGGTGAGGAGGAACACATGAGATGACTGGAGTTTTCAGTGGTCAGATCCTCACCTAAATTGCATCCAGCTCACTGAAAGGTCAAGGAAATATTTGCAGTTTCAACTGAGATGAAAAAACAAAGCAGAAAAACCCTTCAGTTCTTCACTGGGTGATGCACGAGATAAAGCAGCCTCAAACATGCACCAAGAATTATTAGTCTGTACCAAAAGCACTTTACTGGACACCAATTGTATCTTAATGGCCACTAATCACTGCTGGAATGGAGAGTCCTCTCCACTCCAAGGCTGCTTTGGGACTCCAGGATTAGCTTGCAGCACAGAGGTGCTAGAAGAGTTCTCGATGAACTCTAGTGGAGTTCAATAGCCCAGTTTCCCTCTGTGGCTTTATTATTTTTCCTTTAAGTAAATTATCTCTCTGCTGAGCTGCTGAAACGTTTTTGTCCATTTTGCAGATAAAAATCACAGTTCTAATTCTTTCCTCTCCTTGTGCCATGAAAGAGGGATCACTGACAAAGGGTGGCAGGTCAGTAAAATCCCCAGGGTGCGCTTGGGCTGTGGCTCCCCTCCTCCTGTACGAGCACTGCCTCGATCAAAGCCAGCACAGAGAGCAGCTTCGTTTTACACCCAAGCTGCTCTAACTCCAGGCTGCTGCTGGGGGTAATTTGCAACATCTCCCAGGTCAGATTCAAAGCCAACCCATCAACACAACAAGTATGTGAGCATGACTTCACTGCGTGAAGCCGAATCGATTCCCCTGGCAAGCGACAGAAGCAGTACCAAGGAGGGTGGGAAAGCAGGGAGACAGGAACCTGCACATCCCTGCACAGCAGAGAGAGCTTTGTGCATTTCATGCCATACAGACTTCAAACTAGCTGCACCTAATCCAGTCTCATAAATATTTGCATTGTTGAGTATCAATTTACGCTAAAGCAATAAACTGATCAACAGCTCTTTCTGTAAATACCAAACTCGGAGCCAGATCAGTATTTTTTAAGTTTAGCTCAACAGTTCAAATTAACTCTAGGCAAGACAAGGAAATTCAGGCAGTAGGAAGGAAGGCTAATTTTCCATTAAGTGTTAAGCCAGTTGTTACCGATGGAAAAAAGGTAAATGTACACGGCTGGGTGAAGTGTAATTACTTTTTGCCACAAGATAAACAACTAGAAAAGAGAAGCCACAAAACTGAACAACTCACAGTGAGTTCATGTATGATTTAAGGTAGATTTCTCTAAAGAATTTAATAAATAATTTCTATTGCTGTTCTTGAGAAAACAAAGGAAAATCAGTGTCCTTCATAATAAACCAAGGTTTGGTTAGAACACAGGCAACAAATCTGCCAGATTGTCCAAGAGCCACCAGTTCTTAGAAATTACTACATTGCACAACATGCTCTCCTCACAAAGTATTCTTTATGCTCAGAACATAAAATTTAAAAATCACTAAAGTGATTTTTGTGTGTGTGCTCTGGAAGCAGCAGGCAGGGATGTAATATACATTTCCAAGGGGGAAAAAAAAAAGCCCTAATGGATTATGTGTCAATATTAGAAAGCCGAGATTATGTGTTCTTACCCCTTACCCCTGCTCTGAAAAGGGTTAAGATCTAAACAGATAAGATTTGCTTCACGATGAAACTCGGCTTTCAGCACAGATGATCTGTGTGCAAGGGAATAAAGTTTCAACAGCATTCAGAACAAACCAAAATCCTCTGGCTTCGCTTGCGTTATAGAAGAAGAAAGATAGCAGCTTGGCAATTTTCTGTATACAAATAACTCCAATTGCCCAGGGGAATGTCACTGAGATCCAGGCATCCTGTTTGTTACATCCAGCCTCCCTGGAGTCAGCTTTAATTTCAAGCAGAGTTGTCTAAACTCTTCATCCTTCCAAGGCAGGCAAATTGCACTGTACATTGTCCAAATTTCAGATTACTTCAGGGCTTTTCCCAAAGTTTCCTAACCTCTTTTGTGGATGCAAAAGATAGCAGGGCACTTTTCACACAGTAGATGTTTCCCCGTGTAACCTGTAAAGATGTCCAAGAGCAGCTGGAGCTCACAGGAGGTTTTTTAAAAGGCAGCCCATGGTTTGTATGCATTTGCATTTCAGGATAGAACATGATGGGTAAACATTGTCATCTAAAGACTTAAAAGTTTTAGAATTTCAATTGATCTTGGCATAGTTACACTCCCTACTAATCATACCCAAGTCACAGCACTAAGAGATCATGACCCAAGGCACCAGACAGTGAAGCAGGCAAAGGTTGTAGTTGTCAGCAAACCCTTGTTTGTGTAATTACACGAGCCAAAGGCTTCAGATCCCAGCTCACTAAAGGCTCCCACGCATGGGTTCTGGCAGCTCTGGCAGGTTCTGGGCTGAAGGGAAGCAGAGAATGGAGCCATGGGGCTCAAAATGCACGGGCCCGCCTGCAGCCTGCGGCACACTGCGCGGTGTCACATCCCGCAGAGCCCTGCTCCCGTCCCGACCTCAGCCCAGCATCACCCTGCAGCTGCTGGGGGCACTGCAACTGAGGTTTGTGGCACAAAGCACAGGTCAAAAAAGAAAAAAAAAATCCCCAAGCATTCAGTGGAGCTTGCTAAATGACACGACAAAGGGAACTGGCAGCAAGGCATCTGCTCCCTCGGACTCCCGGGCCTGCAGAGAGGAAGATGGGAATCTCTCACAGGTACACACAAACATGCTCGTGCAAGCCCAGGCCGGGCAAACCCAGAGAGCTGCAAACATGTCAAGTCAGCACCTCTGAATCCATCTTCCTGCCAGAGATGCTGCCAAACACAGCCCTCCATCAGAGGGCTAAACCCAAGGCCTGCTCTGTGTGCCTGCCGTGCCTAACAGCTGACAGCAGACGGACGCTTTGCACATGGCAGCACGGTGACAAAGCAGACAGTGCTACTGGGAAAATCACTGCACCAAGACACATCATAAATCCCTACAGATGAGATACAGGGAGCCGTGAAGTGCATTTTTTCATCCCTACTTTCTAACAGATACTCTTTGCAGGCCACGTTGAGGGGTAGGAGGTGAAGGACAGCCCTCTTGTCAGCACAGTTTTCTTACAAGTTACAGGACTTCCATTATATCAAACTCCTGCATATCTCCTAAATAAATGTTTGCTGAACATAAAAATCTTCACTGAATGTAAAAACTGGTGCATTGCAGATCCTTCCACTGAGCAGGTCACAAACAACCCCTTTTCTTCCAAAACAAACTGTCTCCCTCTCTCCACCCCTAAAACTAGTAACACTTTCCAGGTATTTATCCTAGCTCTTAGTGTACAAGGATCATAATTATGTGGTGAGCACCGAGTAAATCTACTTTTTCTTTCATCCCAAATACTCATTCCAGCTGGAATATACAGAAAGCAATGCTCAGCTTTGATAGTTTGAGCTGTAAACAACTTTGTCTTAAAAACAGCAGTTATTAAAATCACCCCAGAAATCTTTTTAGCTCTTGTCTGTTCTCTCCTGCCAGGTTTTTACCTGAAGGAAGAGCACGGGCTGGGTATTGGAGCAATCCTCCTCAGGCAGGAGGGCTCAGCAGAGACTTGCAGGAACTGTTCTAAGAGGTACACACCAGGCAGCAATGAAAACAGATGTTGCTTAACTCATCTTCTGTTGCTCACTCCACTTCCAAAGCCTCTGGATTTTTAGAGGAGTACAGAGGCAGGATTTCTGCCCAGCTAACTGCTCAACTGGTTGCAATGCAGTTTGGGCCTGGCATCAAAACAGAGCAGTGCTTCATTCTCAATGCTAGTGATTCAGGATGAGGACAAAACTAAAATTTGCAAGGAGCATCTTCACCTCTGACCTGCTTTCAGCAACCTTTTTTTCAAGAGATGCATATTCAGACTGAGAAAAAGCAGGGCTAACTTGTTTCAACAAGTGAACCAGTCTTCTTTTTCTTCTTGGATGATTTCACCTCCAAATATAAAAAGAAGATTTATTTGCATCACCACTAGCCTTTCTAGGCACCAGAGAATCCCAAAAACTCTCCCTGATGATGATGCTCCTTCTGAATAATTTAAAAAAACCAACAGCAACAAAGACAAAATCCCAAAGTCTTTCCTCACTTTCAACTCCCCCTGATATTTTCACATACTCAGGCAAAAAATTCTCTTACTAATGCCACAAAGCTGCCAGAATCCAAACTTTTGCTGTGTATTCTCCTTAACAACTCTCATTTAGAGTGAGCAGGTGGCGAGAAGGAAGCAGAGCAAGAGAGAAGACGATTATTTTGGGAAAGGAAGTGGTAACTGCTACTAGCCTGTCAAACAGCATGAATGGTGGAAATCTGAATCATGCTTTTACTGTATGAATGGCTGATTCCAGCACACTATCATAAACAACGAGCCGTTAAAAGGATGTAATATCCCTAACAGAAAAAAATACACCTGTTAGAAAAAGAGCAGGATCTGAAGAAGAAATGGAGCCAAACGGAGATGGAGCAGCTTGAGTTCCTCTTCCTGTGACATTCAGGTGCTGGTCTCCAGGGCCTGCACCACACTCTGTAACAGAATTGGCCCATTGCAAACAACACTTGGAAGAAGGTTAGAGGCTGTCAAGCTGGAGTTAGGGAGAACTTACAGCTACATTTTTAGCTTTCTTGAACGGAGGCTCCTCTGAGTAAGCGCTGCCAAGATGAAATCCTAGCGAGTAAATGACATATTTAGAGAGTGCCTGTTCACTCACAGAGGTATCACTACAATGACAGGGATTATGCACCAAGGAAATTTTATGGCACGTATTTAACGGATGGCTTGCTGACACAACTCAGTGTACAGTGTATCTTCCAGGCAGGAATTAAGAATCTCAGCATTAGCAACAACCTCTCCAATGCCTGCAAGCAGAGGGCAACCTCCTAAGCTAGCTGAGTGCCTCTGGAGCTACAGTTTTAAAGTGATCCTATCAGTTTTCAGTGTTTAAACAAGTCACTTTCTGTCTTGTGTTTTTTTTCCTGTGTCTGCCCCTGCAGCCCTCGTTTGAGGGTGACCACAGTGGTTTCTGCCTGCACAGAAGGGATGGCTCAGCTGCTCTGCCGGCAGCTGCTGAACCATCACAAATTACGGCTTACTCTACTGAAGTATGTGGAAATTGGTGTCTATCTTAGTACACGGGACTGTAACCACGGTGGTGCAGCAGCTGCCTCCAAACAGCTGAGCCAACCCTGCAGCAAGGGTGAAAAATGAAAGAGACGGCGAGAGCCACTTGAGCAGCCCTCGGGTGAAGCACACTTGACTTAATGCTGAACTCTGGGGACTTACACGTCTCTTGCTTCAATTTCTGAGCTGTAACGTGGGTAGTTTCTCTCCCACGCACTTCCTAGGAATGGTGCTATACGGATGTGTGCATAATTCTGTAGAGAATGCCACAGAAATCTGCAGAATGGGTACTACTGCTGATTATGCAAAGCCCTTGAAGAACACACACTGTTCCATTTGCTCCATTAACAAAAAGATTCTCATACAAGTAAGTTATAACTTTATTGCTACAAATGAAAAAGAGCCCCATCACCTCATCCCCTCCCCTTTTTTATTTTAAATAAATAAATCTATTAATTAGTAAATCATAAGAGAGGCATGGCAGCCTTATTCAGGGAAAAGAGAAGATGCTATTGCTATGCCTCCACCTCTGCACTAGAGCCATTCCTAAGGAGCTCTTCTGCAAGGAGTAATTTCAGATATCACTGTCAGATGCAATGCCTGCAGTTGCCATGTTATCCACATGCTTCCCTAGGATGAGCTCGATATTCTTATCAGCTCTGCATGGCAATTTCTCTACCAGATACTGTGGCTGCCTCTGCTGCGCCTTTCAGCTTTTGGTGTCCATTCCAAAGCTATTTTAGTGCAGTTGTTATCTGCACTGCTTGTGATACATCCTGGCTGCCACCATCTGTTTCTTTCTCTGTATAAAGATGTGCAATGGTTCCCTTCGTTAATGTGTCCTCTGGCTCAGTGTCTTGACACAAAGCTATTCCCACTGCCTGCTATCAACCCACTTTTCTCATTAGCAGGAATTCTGTAATCATGGCAAGAGTCATTTTTAACCAGGATGTGAAAATAAGGGAACTACCTAGGGCACTGCAATCCGAGATTATATGTAACCTTCCCTCGCCCTCACTCTCATCCATACTCACAGAAGGGGCATTGCTCAATTTTTCCCTTCCCACTGCATGCCCAGTTGCTTTGGCTACACACTTTGTGACATCTGTATTCGCTACAGCTGCAGCTCTCACACGGAGAAGACCACGTAGATATTTTGTACTTTTAATATATTCTTGTCAGGCATACAACAAATAACACACTACAAGACGCCACTTGCATGTAAAACTGAAGCAAAATACACAGCAAGGCAGACACCAAATAGCAGAGTCATCCATTCTCTCTGGCACACAAGAAAAATCAAGAATGTTGCAAGGTTCCATTTAAAAACATAACACTGGGATTTCTGGCTACTGAGGTGCTCGGTGAAGTCTAGAAAATCTACACGTTTTTTGCACGTGGTATAGAAGAAGGCATTTAAATCTTAGATTTTTAAAGGTCTTTCTAGATCGTGAAGCTACAAATAATAATCATTGCCTAGTGCAGACTGGCTGCAATACAATTCTTCATTCACCCCACTAGCCATACACCTAGAGTAAGTACTTCGCCTACAACACCATGTACACATGGTTAATACTGGGTTTAGTTTGAACAAGAACAAACATTTATTCATATGGCAAAACAAGATGATCATTTACAGGGGCATTTATTTTCAGACTTCCAATCCAGGAATCTAAGAAATAGAAAAAAGAACCTTATCTGCCTTCCTCAAATAAGGAAGAGTTAAACAGTGCTATTGACAAGTACAAATAAATAAGCAATACGGTTGCAATGTGTTAATTAACTATCTACAAGAGTGAGATTTTCCTTACTTGTGTGCAATATACTCACAGAATAAAATTGTTAGTTAAAAAAAACCAGCTGAGGCTGTGAAATGAAAAGTACCTTATCTGCTCTTTACCTTTGATAGCAGTTATCAAGGCTGCTTCACTATTTACAGATGCATGTTTTTTCCTCATAGCTCACTCTCCCAGGAGTGACACTTTTCACAGCTGAACCAGGGAAGAACTGCTCCTAAGTCTCACCAGCCTATGCCAAGGAAAGCTTCTTGCATAGGCTGGGAAGAGAAAGAAGAGTTCGCTCGTGTGTGGTTGCAGCCTCTTCCTTCTTTTCTGGAAAGAGTGCTCTTTATGCAACCACAGGTGGGGTGGAAAAGAGAGGGAACTGGGCCAAACCTGGACTTGGGAAACCACTGCAACAGAGCAGTTGTTGTTGTCTGTCACTTTTAATACCTATCTTTTCTTCTGCTTTGCCTAAATTTCAACATGGGTAATTATAGCCAGCAGCAGGCTGATGGCTGGTTCTTTGAGGAACTGCACCCTGAACAGGCATGAGGTAAGTTAGAGAAAAACCTGTTATTCGGTGCTTGTTGTCAAAACACGAAGCAAAGGAAATTCCAGAGGTGAGGTAAAACACAAGCACCTAACAGTTCTAAACCAGCGGGAACCACTTAGAGCCATGTGCAGGAGCTGCATTCCTACTGACCCGCACCCAGCAGCTCCCGCCTGGAAATCCCAGGGCTGCCTGGTGAGTTTAAAAACACAGCTACCAAGCTCCCCGTGCACAGTGACAGCATCCCATAACCATCTCACTGGTGTTTGGATAAACCCTGGTGTCGGGCAGTCGCTTTGCTGGAGGCATTTCCACACCCTGCGGTGTGCCCGGCTAGCCGGGCCGCTTTGGCAGGGTGCTGCCCTCCGGGAGCTCGCAGCTGAGCTGCTCCAGCTCTGTTTCCCGTGGCCCAGGTCTCTCTTACCTAGTTGGGCGGCCCCCTCTGCCGGGTACTCGGGGAACTGGCCCTCGGAGGGCACGCTGACGGTGCGGCGCAGGCAGCGCCCGCGGGAGGCATCCTGCGGCTCCGGGACCCCTTCTGCAGGCACCTGCGGGAAAACCATGCCGACAGCTGTTAATTCGCCACCAAGACACGCTGGTAGTGTGCCATCTCCGTAGGGGACTTCATTTGCTACCAATCTGCTCATAACTCTCGGGCGCAGTTTGGCACTTGTGGCCGTAACCCAGAATTGCGGGAGCTCCCCGGGAGAGGAGCACGCTCGGCCCGGCGATGGCCGCGAGCAGGGGGCAGCAACCTCTGCTCTACAGGGACCCAGCCGCAACCCGGCCCACCCCCCACTAACAAAGCCCACCCCCGACTAACTATCCTGCCTTTCCAAGCTGCTTCCCAGTGCCAGACCCGCGGCTGCTTCCACGCTGGCACAGCCAGCCAGAGGCAGCTGCTCACACGCTACACGCAGAACTTGGGGCAAGCAGAGCTTGCGGCGGCTACCTGGGGGGCAAAGGCGCTGCGCAGGCGGCCCCAGGCTGCAGAGAGCCTCCTCCAAACATCGAGAGCCCCGAACACGGCGCTCATGGCTGCGCTTCGGCAGGGCTCGGCATGGTCAGGGAACAGCTGAGCTCCGCTCTGGGGAACCACTGGCTCTGTGCTGGCTCCGAGCCACACAGCCCGGCACCTGCAGCCACGCAGGCAACCGGACCGCTCGGTACTGGCCACCGCACGCTCTGTTGGTGGCTACCGCACGCTCTGTTGGTGCCTGTCACCATGCCTGGAACCTGTGGCTGGGCGGGGCTCCCGCAAACCCTCCAGCATTTTAATGCTACATAGCTTGTTCTACACCAGAGAGCAGACAACAGCCCCCAGTTTCACTGAGAATATCAAAGTAGCAAAGTAACTGAAAATGATCCCTTCTGCATCTCTTGGGACTGGACACATTTTAAACAGTTGTATGAAGTGCTCTGTGGTCAGGCAAATGGATTCATGGATGGGGAGGCACCAAAACACGAGCAAGTGCACAAATAAGTACCATGTGAAGACCAAGGCAGACATCTGCAACCGTCCCAACACTCCTTTAGCCCCCACCACTGCAGCAGGCAGCTCAGCAAAGGATCCAAGAGAATGACAGAGTCGTGCAGAGTCACGACTCTAATGCTGATTCAGCCTTTCAGCTCTTTTTTTTCCCCATCCACCTTTGTTATCCTCTCCTTTGCTCTGCTGAGACTTCAGCAGCCTCGGAATTCTCTGACCCTGAGCTGACATGCTGAAGCTGCTGGTTCAGGGCTGGGATCTCAGCAGTGTTAACTCTGTGATAAAGAGACATAGGGACAGTCCAAATGCTGATCATTTCAGCAATCCTAACAGTTTTCACCATAGGTGACGTTTCCATGACAAATTTCACAATTTAATGAGGATGGGTTCAGAGCTCACACCTCACACTCTAAATCCTTGAACAGCATCCCAGCTCACCTGCCAGTGAACATAGTTTTTAAGTATAAAAAGTCTGTATCTGGGATTTCTAGCAGTTTGATGATGAGGGGATTTCAGAAGAAACAGGAGTAAGAGCTTTCCAAGCATTTTATGCCTCTTAAAGGCAAACTAAGATAGTCTCCTTAAAAAAAAAAAGCAGGTGAAAAAAGTTTCTTCATTGCAGATAAGATTGTTCAAGACTGGAGAGAGTGGTTCAAGACATAAACTTCAGAATTTGCAGACTCTTCTGATCTAATAGTCAGAAAGTCTGGAATCATGTCAGAAAAACAGTTTAATTCATTTTAATTTCTACCATCCTCCAGAAAGTTAGAAGCTCGCTAAAATTTTGACACAGAAATCCACTTTAAAAATGTCAACAGCAAACACTTCTCTGGGCTTCTGGAAATTAAATAATTAAATTTACTTGGGAATTGAGGCAAATCTTATCTTATGGCTGGGTTCAGCTTTGATGAGCTCTTCTTTACAGGTGAAACATGTTTGCTGTAAGACCCCAATGTGACAAGTCCTTTGGGCAGGGCAGTGGGATCTGGGAAGAGCTTCCCCTAGGGCCCCACACAGCGGTGTTTGCTCCTGCTGTTTTCCCTGGGGATCACCACTGTCATACCACTACTGGTGTCAGTCACGGGAGATGGAAGAGCAGGAAAACACATCCCATGTGTCCCACTGCTGGCTCTGTCACCAGCACCAGTGAGCAGTAGATCTCGTCACAGGGAATGTAGGTCTTTGCTACCCTTTGCTCTTGATTAAAACCACCTCTAAATCCAAGACGAAAGGTGAGGTTTGGGTGCAGGGAGGAAAAAGGAAGAGTCTAACACAGCGAAAAGCGTTGTTCCTCTTCATTTCCAAGTGAACACAAGACTGAAACGTTCTGCAGGACTGCAGCCAAGTTGCTGACAAAGCCTAACTAAAGAGCAGCCCTGAGCCAGGTGCAGCCGTTTGTCACAGCCCTCAGAGCGGAGGTGCTGTGCACGGCGCTGTCTGCCTGGAACTGCTCTTTGGGAACACCCACTCCCCTTCCCTGTTTTAAATGGCTCTGATTTTACAGACACTTCTGCTGTACCCTCACAACTCCTCCCACCTGATGGAACAGGTTTCACAGAGTGGGTGCAAACATCTACACCTTCCCGACAGGGGGAAACTCTTCCTTGTAGAAAAACTCCCAGATTCGTACAGGCATCAATCCAGACCTGTTCTCCTTGTCTTGGAAAATGCTGGTAAACATTATCACACGGGGATGCGTTGTAATAATTGCACATCTCCTGTCACTCAGGACTCCTTCTTTGCTAAGTTGTCTCTCATGTTCCTGCAGGGATTCATTTTCTTTCTACTTACTTTCTGGGCATTGATCTCTTCCTTTCATTTATTATTTTCATTCTTCAGTCTCACCTATTCTGATTTTATAAAGCTGACAAGGTGTCAAGTAATTAATGTGTTTCTACACTACACAAGGTGATACTGCCAGACTATTTTTGTCTAAGTAATTACAGATATTTTTGGATCAAGTTGCACTTCAAAAAGTATCTCATTTTCCACCTACTCCTGCTCTTGCACACCACAAAACTTCTCTTGTGCATACTTTATTCAAACTGCCTTGACAAGAAATCCGTAGTGGTGGGACGCTATGAGAAATGAGTTTTCTTTACTACACTGTTTATTTCTGTACTGCTCCCTCGGTCTTAAAAATCTGCAATTCATAATGCTGTATTTTCGCAGCACTAACTGAAAGAAACCAAACGTAGCATTAGACCTGAAACAATGGAGAGCTCTTCCATTTACACGTTTACATTTTGCATATGGTTTTCACTTTCTGACTTGGACACACAAACTTGCAGAAGGATTTTTCACAGCAGTATAAACACACATTTCTGTTCCCTTCCAGATTCACACGGGCCAAGCTTCTCGGATTTTTATTCCATGAAGTAACAAAGCAGATGCACAGAGAATGAAATGAGATGTCTCAGACTTAGACCTTTCAAGTTATGTCAGCCTTGTGGCGACCCAGGTGCTCCCTCTGGGCTGCAAGGGCACTCTGCTGTCACCATCTCTTCCTTTGTCCCCCACACCCTCCCGCTCACTGGTGGGTGTCCTTCTGTCCTGAACATTGTTCCTAAGATCCTCTACAGCAGCCCAAAGGAATTCTGACCTACTCACTCTATCAGCAATGACCAGTTCAGAGCAGGAATCTCTCCTGCTCCTGTTGCCTATTGCCTGGTTTGGGTTAACAGAACACTTCCTCCAGCATCGCCTTTCCAATAATTTTACTCTAAACATAATCTTCCGTTTTTTCTTAAAGTAACCTCCCTCTTCTTCATTCACCTGGTCTTTGCTTAGGCTCCCTGTCCCAGTGGTCCCCTTGTAGATACTTTTCCTTGTATGATTCCCCTTGTAGATACTTTTCCTTGTATGATTCCCCTTGTAGATACTTTTCCATCATTATGCTCTTAACAAGCATCTCTCCGCACCGCTGCCTTAGGCCTTTGTGCACTCCTGTTTCTAGATCACATTTCACGGAGCCTCTTTCAACTCTGAATGACTTGCCAAGAAAAATTCAACTGCGCTGCCACCCCTCCCCTTTCTCATGAAGGCTGCAAAGGGATACCCCTAGTTCAGAAAAATTAGAAGGAGGTGTAAATCCAGAGTATCAGCCCTGTGTCTCTCTCCTGACTGGCAGTTCTACATGCTGTGTGTTTCTGTGAGGGGCTGTCTGCCACACTGCTGTGAGTACAGACCCAGAAGCCAGACTAAACCAACCTCTTATTTTCCTACAGAGCACTCATGGCTCTGCAAGGAGGTCCCTTTTTCCTTTCACTTCACAGTAGTCACAAATTACTTGAAAATCAGAATGGCAAATCAAGACTCCAGCTACAGGCTTCTGAAACAAATCCCATTATCAGCATGTGGAGTCACACCTGCACCAAAGGCATGTCTGCTCGGCCCATCTGCATGCAGCATTTCCCAAAACAACCTGTTTCTCATTGTGATAGTGCAGGAAGATTCCTCTGAGAGCACACTGCGAGAATTTACACAACTGCTTGCTTTCTTGGGGTTATTGCTGTACTTAAACCTCTATCAGGCTCTCCATAGCCTGATATTGAATTTCCTCAGCTTCCGACAAAACCCAGTGTGTATTTAAACATAGCATATAGTGAATTAACACACCAGTGATGCATGGGACTTCCCACATTTGCTCCTCAGGGTCCAGTGAAAAGACTCATCTTACTCCCAGCAAAATCCTTTCAACTGTCTGTGGCAGGAGAAATAAGAACCCCTAAGTGCATGATTACCACCTTCAGGTAACTATTTGTGATACAAGCCAGTGTTGTTTTCAATCACATTTCCTTAATGAGATGCATCCTTTTGGTCCAGCTATGCTGGTACAGCACCGTTTCAGAAACGATTCTCACATCTCCTCAAGTTTCTTCAGCGTATGCTTTAATTCCTCAGGTGTCAGTCCTGTCAGACTAGAAAAGGAATTACATAGTAAATAAACACCATTAAATGGGCCTTCCATTTTGCCTGCGTTTGATCACCCCTCCTACGCAGCAGCATTAATGCTGTTCTCTTCTAATAACTCAGGTCCTTCTCTAAACCATTTCCTCCCACTCTCCCTATGCAAGGGGATATTTCATTGCAAATAAACCGGAGCACAGCTGACTAATATGTTGTTCTACACCAGGAACAGGTCTTGCTTTCAGTCTGTAACAGCCATACACAGACGCTTCAAAAGAACCAGGAAAAAACACAAAAATTCAGGTCATCTCCAAATACAGAAAACTGTGGTATTAGACTAAAACTCATGGATAAAAAGCCTTCACTTTTCCCTACCTTTATGCTGCACTGACATAAAGAGGCAGGTTTACATACTTGTGGGGGCTTTAACTACCATTAAAAGAAGCACTAACACAGGAAGGCAGAGTGACAGACAAACACAGGCTGTAGAACTGCAGGAGGGAGTTTGCACTCAGGCTGTGTCACCTCTTCCAGGCAGCCAGCTGGATTAGAGCTGTGTGCACCACGCCATCCAGGCACAAGAGAGCTCAGCTCCTCTCTTCATAGAATGGTAAGGGGTTGGAAGGGACCTTAAAGATCATCTAGTCCCAACCCCTGCCACGGGCAGCGACACCTCCCACTAGACCAGGCTGCTCAAGGCCGCATCCAGCTTGGCCTTGAACACCTACAAGGAGGGGGCATCCACAACCTCCCTGGGCAACCTGTTCCAGTGTCTCACCACTCTCACACCAAAGAATTTCTTCTTCAATTCCCTTTTCCCCCTTGCACACATTTCAAAGGATTCGGGAGTGGAATAAAGGGGAGATGAAGAAAGCTGCCTTGTCCTTCACCAACAAAAGCCCAAAGGCAAATACTGAGGCGCCAGCGTGAGCTTGTCTCACCTCCTTCTCCCTGTTGAGCAGCACCAGCTGGCTGTCGGTCAGGATGCAGTATTTCCTCTCCCATGTTGTCATCTCGGTGTAGGGGGACTGGCCGCAGGACAGTCTGTGTGTAGGTGGTCCCTTCACATCTGGGAACAGAAAACCACGATGTTGTTAGCATGTGGCATTAACCACCTGCTCTGCTGTTGCTGTTCTGCAGTGAGATGTGAACCAGAACTGCACTCCGTGCTTAGTGGGGCCTGTTTCAGCATTTTTAAAGGCAAAATGGGAATCCTGAGAGGCACCCATGTGCTATGAATATTTATTTATTTATAGCATGACTTGCAAAATTGGCAGTTCCAGAGATCAAAAGAAATGTCTTTGTCAAAGGCTGAAATATATTGAAAAGAGAAGACCAAGAGCTCTTATGAAAACTTAATCTTCCTTCCACTCCCTTCTCAAAACCATGGTTCAAAGGGGTATTGCCCTGAATGTACTCTAAATCTTAATAAAGTGGATTATTTGAGACTAAGGATAGAGAGATATAGGAAGGAAGATAGGGATCAAGGAAGGCAGGTTTGAAGAAGGGAAGGAAGAGTTCAAAGGGATGGGCATTTAATTGAGAAGGGCTTACTAGCATCTTTTGGTGGGGAACCTACCTGATGAACTTGATGATGAAATTTTCATTTAGCCACAGAAACTACGGCGACAAAATCTCATACTTGAAAAAAACCTCAAAAACCCCAAACCACAACCCAACTTGTTTGGTTCCCAGTCCTGATCTATTAAAATCGATTTAAAAATCAATTTCCCATAAGTCTCTCATGATTGAGCTGCACATGACGTTGTGCCTCTCACTACCAACAAGGTCCCTTCCAACCCAAACCGTTCTAGGAGTCTATGATTTGTCTCTTTAGAAATTTCTGATATTAAGTTCCGGTTGCTTCGTAAGATTAAGTTTCATTTTTATCTTGCACTCTAGCTGTGCACAATTTGCTTGCAATGATCTAAAACCCATCCATTCTCAGTGTAGACACTGTAGATCCCTCAAGTCCCAGGAGTCTGACACAGACACTGCCCAAATCAAGGCACTTCCAGCACAGGAGTCCAGGACCTCCTTTAACTGTTTCAGGAGCAAACTGACTGTTCAAACCCGAAATGTTTTGTAACATTACCTGCCTTTTAGCACACCCGGTAATACGCACAGAGATAACACAGCTGCTCCTCGTAGCTTCTCCCCAGCGCCACCACTAGAGGCCAGCGAATCCTCAATCAGCCAGCACCTTGCAGGGAGAGCCAGCCCAAACGCCAGCCTTAAACCTGGACTAAGGGACCCCTCCAACTCACTTCCCTCCTTGCAGACCCTGCATGGGCCACCTCGTTGTCAAAAATGCTGCAACGACTTCATGCTCCCTCCCTGCAACTCTGCCTTTGCACTGCAAGGAATGTGCCGGCTTCCAGAGCCAGACTCGGAAAGTGGCTCTCAGTGCCTCGTTCAACCTCACTCTGCATTAGGATTTTTGAGATGGTTCACAAAAGTGCTTGAAACAGGCAACCTTTAAGCAAGGAAAAGGAGAGGGCTACATAGCTCCTACTGCTCTGAATAATGAAATAGTGCACCTTTGTGCCCTTAATTTCAGGTAAATGATTCAGGGAAGAAGCTGAGATGCAGAGTCAGGCTCCACACTGTTACTTCTCCAACACAACTCAGTTTGTGAGAGTGACAACTAATGCTATGTGTCTCAAAATTGCCCTAAACTCTATTTAAGTGCAAGCATAATTAAGGGAAACCACCATAAGCTCTGTGAAGCAAAAGTGCATCTGTGCACACTCCTGGAGCACAACAGACTCTCCCACAAGTTATGTATTGGTCCATCTTACAGACATGAACCCTCCAGGTAGATTTTTGGCATAACTGCAACTCACATTTATCATGGTGTCCAACCAAAATCCAAACCAGATGTACAATAAAACCACTGCTACTCCTGCTTAGGCCTTGGCTTCCCAAACAGCAGCACATGAGCCCTGCCCCTGCCTCAGCACGACAAACCTGACAGAGAGCAGAGGACCGAGGAGGACGAAGCCATGAGCTCCTGGCATGAGTGTGCAACAGAAATGGGGAGCTGAGAGCTCTGGGGATCTGCTCTCCTGGGTGAGGAAAGCACACGATAAATCAGCAGGGGGAGAAAAGGATGAAGGCGTGCGTGCCCTGTCCTGCTCGTGTGGGTGGGCTGGCAGCAAGAGTGCCTCCAGCTGCTGTGCTGAGCAATAACCAAGTGAACCATATTTGGAACTGATGGTAAACTTTCTGATGGCAGAAGAAAGCCCTCCTGGACCATCGGCTCTGACGCAGACTCTACAATCACGACTTGCCCAGCCCCAAAAGATTTTTCTATTATAATTTCTTCTAACTACAGGCCTTGGCAGGATACCATCCAACTGATCCATGGGCTGCACAAAGGAATTGAAGAACAGAACGACTTCTTCCACTGTAACAACAACTCCAGGACTTAACTGAGTCATCAGGCACTGTGAGCCAGCCACGGCTCTGTTGCCAAGTGGGCTGGCTATGTCAGAACAGCTCTGCACAGGCTGCTGGCAGAGCGACACGCCATGCCAGTGTCTGGGGCTGTCAGTCAGCCCTGGAGAACACCACAGCGACAGCGTTTGGGGTTTGTATTGGGATCCTTTTGAATGCGTGTTGAGGCACAGCCCCACCACCCCTGCAAGCCTGACCGAGTGCTCTCTTCAGCACGCTGCTTTTCCAGGGGATCAGATCCCGTAACTTCAGTCCTGTCCCCAAGCTGACGCTGCAAGCACACGGTAAACTACACGGATGCAGAATGCGCGTACCCAGAAAGCTCACGGCAACAAGGACCTCAGCGCAGCTTTGGTGCGTCAGTCCCACCTATTTGAATTATTTCTCAGCTCACTCTCCTGCAAGGCTGGTATCTTTGGAGCCTCTCACAACAGCTGTGACTTAAAAATTTATTCTGAAGTATGCCACCAGTTCAGACAGAAGGCTCTTTGGGACTTTGCACAGTATCACATACACACTCGGTTGCCTCACAAACCCCGTTCTGCTTTCCGGTACTCTTCATCTTCGGTTTTCATTTTACGTTCTTGGCTCCAGCTTCTCACGTGAATGTAATAAAACCCACCGACCTCTTCTTCCACTGAAGCCCCATAAAACTGATTAACCACCATGGTTTGAATCACTATAGAATTGCAAGAAGTCCATGTGTAACCAGGAACACTCAAACTTTTGGGAAAGACCACAGGTCAGGACTGTCCTTTCTAACTGTGGGGCTGCTCTCTGTCAGCTCATACAGTAAGGCTTGAGTTCTGGAGATGAATGATCACTCACTGACGAATGCAGCTTCAGCCAGGAGCTGTGGGAGAGATTGGGGAGGTGCATCTGAAAGCTGTGAGTCTGCAGATGTTCCGTGCGGGATGGGCTCGTGCAGCCACACACCTAAATAGGCAAGTTCTGGTGACAGAAGATTTCTCTCGGGTCTGGTGCAATCCCTTCACTCTGCAGCACTACAATGAGGCATTCAAGTAAGCAGATCAGCAAGTCTACACACAGGATTAAAGGTCAGGCCTTATGTGCCTTCAAATGCTAATATCAGTTAAGTAACAGCTTGGAAAAAATCCCCTTCTTGGTACATCCCTGCCGCTGCCTCCTGCCACATCCGACATGGCTGAAGACTGGAAACCATGCTGTTTTTCCTCGGGGCTCTGAAATGCCACTAGGCATGTTATAAATATCCACAAAGCTCCCTTTCTTTCAGTCAGATGACAACTTGTACCTTATTATTCTTGAAGTACAGGGCTTATTTTTAAAGAAGGGGAAAAATAGAGGGACAGCGGTGCCATAATCACACTTCAACAACAGAAGTGTTGAGTGGTGCAGGGCGAGGAAACGCGGAAAGCAGCAGCCAGTGCCAAGCCAATCCCCACAGACAGGGTAGGACATCTTAGGAAAACTGATGGCAGTTTAGTAGTATTTATGGAGCACAACAGCGCTATCAGATGGGAACATTTCTGAAAGCTTCCATTGCAAACATGCAACAATTATTTTCCTTAAAATTCCAAATGCATTCGTGGGTGGAGAATATTTTCCAAAAAGCAGGCAATGGGCAGAATCAGAAATTTATTTCCAAGGGATAATGGGTGTTTCAGTGTCATTTAGTCCCCAACAGCTCTTCTACAAGCAGAAAAGCAGCATCTCCTCTCCTCAGAGGTAGTGAGAAGGACAGAATTACCAGAAATCAAGCCAATAAAGCTACATTAAAGGCAAATCCATGCCTTCAGTCTCTGCCAAAAAGCACTCTCTACTTACCATCAATAAAAACACAGAAATAACCCTCCATCCCAGTGATGACAAGAGCAGCCCTGGCACGCCTCAGAGCTCCTTTTTCTGAACTGCACTATTCCTATGGTGAAATCAAGGGCTAACTGAAGTACTTGCCAAATTTTCCTCGACTTTATTAGGGCCCGTATTCTGCTCCTAGTATTTCCAACAAGGAGCTGCCAAGCAGCTGAGTAACTAATGTAGTGGCCAAGTTTGTATGCTGGGAGGAATTTTTTTTCCCCTGAAGAGAGATTAGTAGGAGCCCTAACACCTTTTGACAACAGGTCTACTTGCCCAATGTCAATGTTTCCACAGTGTTTTATGTGCTTGCCATAGAGACAGGATGAGAGAAAAGCGTTTTAGCTAAGTGCCGTCATCTGAGAGCTTGTCAGAACCCCAACCTACCCAGCTGTGCATGACCACACAATCCAGTTTGAATAACCAGCAGTTCCAACCTTTATCAAGCAAGCTGAGCACAAGTTGGATCAAGCCTTACCACTGACATGAAGCTTCAAAGATAAATACCAACTACAAGTCCTTTCACTAAACTTCATCTCAAAGCTCCTGAAGGGATTCAAGCGAAAGATGTGGCAGAAAGGGAAATATCAGCATGCTCCATTCCCTCAAAGCTTGGAACAAGGCAGGATTTCGCCAAAAGAAGTCACTAATGTGAGTGAAAATAAACAGCAACGGCAGCCCTGTGACGCACAGCTGTGTATGTGCACCTCGTGCAGACAGCTGCTGATGCTCAGACGAAGATCTGCAGCATGTAGAAGGGAATCCAAGCGCTGCTGCCCTGAGAGCAGACGCAGGCATCGGAGCAGTCCTGACCCAGGTGCAAGAGGGACAATCTCAACATGTGCACAGGGCAGAGGATGAGGGAGGTCAGCCACCGAGGGGCTGCTAGGGACAGCACAATCCAGGCAACTTCTATTTTCTCTCATGCTGATATACAGAGCTCTTGTTTGCATTTCTCATTTCTCAAACCAGCCACGTGCAACGGGTTCTGATCTGACCGAGATCAGAACAGTGCAGACAGCCACTATCAAAAACAACTGTTCAAAGAGAAACCTACCATGATGTACACATTCATTGGAAGAGGAAGGGACGCTCCTCCTCCAAGTTTGTATGGACAACCACCACGCTGCCCCAACACAGCAAACACAATGCTCATGACTAGAGGCGTAATACCAGGAAAATTCAGCGCACACTGTGTGTGGCCATGCAGAGACTCCCATGCTACAGCGAAAACACGATGCTCTCAGGGTTGATTAATTCTTCTCTGAATCACAAAGCACTTAGAAATACGAGCAGCACGCATTAGGAACGACACCATAAATCTTGCCATTTTGTTTCAAAGCACAATGTGGCCAAGGACTGCAGGTTTTCTAGGAAGCTTCTCATAGCTACCGTGAGACGTGGCAGAGCTCACTTGCCCCTCTAAATCACTCCGTGGCACGGCTCCATTTCAGCTAAGTGGTACCCACGTTTTCGTGGTCAGCAACAGATCCCTGGTGAAGCAGGTGGCATTTCAAGCGCGGGAAGCGTGAGCCGATCCTTTGGGATGAGAGGCATGCCACTTATGTAGGATGTTATTACAGAGGTAAGTATCTAGCGTGAATTCTTCCCCTCACATTTAACAGCCACACTCGACAACGCTCTGTACACATGCAACGACCAGCCCTCAACTCAGCTGAATCCAGTTGCTCTCCTGCAGCAGCTGCGTGCAATGATGACCAAATTCTTACATGGAAACCTGATAGCCTGGGTAGGAGGTAAAGAAAGCTTAGTCAAACCATCAGGTTTCAGGGATCTCAGAAGCTCTCACGCCAACCGCTTGCAGCCAAAACACTACCTGGAAAATCCATTCCGCACAGAATAAAGTCTTAAAAGGTTTAAGTAGGTGAAAACAGTATTTTAGAAGCTGGCAGAAGCCGTGACCAGTGCCATGACTTTCTCAGATTCCAACGTATTTGGCATTGTAACACACGTTCTTCACAAGATCTTTAATTTTTCTAGCATAGGCCAATCTAACCTATTAACTTTCCCCTGCTCTTTTATTGAGTGGCAGTGATCAGACACAGCCTCAAGACTGGTTTTCCACTCTCCCAGTGAAGAACCTCATGAGCCACAGAGAGATTAAAGTAAATACTGTTCAGTCAGGTGCAGTTTTTATGCCCTATGTCCTCAAAGAAATGTGACTGTGGCAATTTTCATGCTTGCTGTGTGTGCTTCCATTTCCCTACCATCAGTGCATCAGCTCTGGGAGGAGGAATCTCTTAAAATTTAGGGATAGGAAGTCTGAAGATATCTGCTGTTCACTGCTTACAGGTGAGATCTCAAGGATTTTCGCTTCCTCTGAATGAGGATTGTGCGTCTCTTCTGCCAACAGCTAAAGGCACAGCTTTTCCCCACCCACCCTGGAAAGCTTTGCTGAGATCTGTGATGGGCTGGGAGAAGGGTCACATCGCTGCTCGGCATTTCTCACATGCAGCAGTCTTGCCTCGACATCAAGGAAGAAAGATTAACCTTTAAAACTCAGACTGAGCATCAACGTTTTGTCCACTACCAGAGCCACCAGCCAGATTCTGAAGTTTACTATGGATTTTGAGCACTAAGAAAATACGTCAGGAGCAATTTTTACATGGGAAGGAATAAACGATCAGATGAGCGAATGCCTTAGCAGCCAAGGGCTGTCTCCTCTGCAACCAGCAGGAGACAAAATACAGAATGCTACTGTTCAACAAGCCTGGCATCTCCCAGCAGGACGGGCTCTCGCTGCCTCTCCTCGCTGACATCATTCCCATCCCTTCAATTCCTCCCCTAGGAGAGATCTGACTTGTTTGCACAAGAGTCAGCCGGCAGCGAGCAAGGTACAGCAGCTCCCTCCCGCAGCTGAGCTCCCAGGCGGCTCTGCCAACTTCCCTTGGGCCCGAGTCAATACATCTGCCCTGTTCCTGCAACGTCACCACGGTGCCTATCTGCAGCTCAGGAGTTTTCACGCCAGGCCTGAGACTACAGCAGAGATCAGCCAAGATTTCCCTCCTCACTTCCCCATAACACGCGCAATCCCAAACCCAAACCTTGCCCAAGCCCTGCGCTGACACGTTTGCCACCCTCAGCCCCTGGTATTTCCTAAAAGGGCTCAGTGTTCCCTGGTACCCAAGGGCTCTGCAGAAGCTTGAGAGCACAAATTCAGTTAGGCCACAGCCATGCGAGCAGTTTCGCCGAGATTTTAGTTTCAAAAGCAAAAATTATGGAGCCGTTCCAAAAAAGAAACCGCAAGTCTTAAAATCTTACGACTAGTTTAGTGAGCAGATGCTGAGCGTGCCAGCAGTCTCAAGCTTTCTCGCAAATCCTAAAAAATGAGAGCTAAGGAGCTAACAGCAGAGGCAAAAATTGGGCATAAAGCTCCAATTGGCCTGGCAGAGTAAGTCTGATTAGAAAGCAGAAAGTTGCACCAGCTTGCTGTCACCGAGCAGCTTCTTTGAGCAAAAGGTGTGGGAGCTCTTAATAGCAGTTTAAAGCCACCAATTAGCTCGAATACTACTGAGCTCCTCTAAGCTTCTTACTTGCTGCCTAGCCGATTGCTAAATGCTAAACTTACAAAGGGTAATTGATCCTCGCTTCCCTCAGCTGCGCCTTGCTCCCCGTCCCTGTCCGCTGCACCCAGCCCGCTTCAGGGGACGCAGCATGGGAGATGTGCCCGTGGAAGATGTGCCCGTGGAAGATGTGCCTGTGGAAGATGTGCCTGCCAGGAGACATCAGCACTTTCTCACGTGGACCAGTGCCAGCCACTTCAAACCAGGCAATCACCACGCACTTGGTGGCTCAACAAGTGGAACCAGAAATCACAAACCCGGTCAAGGTGGGGACCTCGCGAAACGTGCAGGAGCGCGCCGTGCCCGGCCCGGCCTCCCTGCGCGCCTGCAAACAAGCGGCTCATTGTGCAGCCCCGTAAATCTCATGACATCACCACGACAGAAGCTGCTGTCCGTGTAAAAAACCAATTTGGTTCCCAGGATACCTAAGATTTCAAATAACCCGCAGTTGCTTGAAGCCATTGCTGTGACCCTTCCTTCGATGCCAAGCAGGTTTCCCTCCCTTCTTATGCAGGTCTCGTTCCCTGCCCAGGACCACTCATCTTTGCTCCTGAATATTAAGTACATTTTTCTCTCACAGTTCAATTCCCACTTGGCCTACAAAACACTTTGGAATCTCAAAACAGAAATGGTTATTACAAACCTGTAGAGAGGATTATAAAAGATTACATGCCCCTATTACACAGCTGCCAAGTTCTGAGAAGGTTCTCAAGTGACACTTCTCCCCAAAGCAAGGAGAGGCTTTCGTGAGAGGTTTAGAAAGCAGAAAATGGAGAATAGCAGAAAAGTTAATTATTCGTGGGAGAAAAAAAAAGTCTGCAGTCTTTCCTCTTAATTTATGCACGGTCCTTTTCTTACCCAGCTCTGTGCCCTTCACCTTGTTCTCTCCTCTGCAGTGCTTGCTCTCACCAACCCCTAATCTCCATCTCACAGCTTCTTCAGCACCAGGCATCCAGAGTGGGCCGTTCCCTCTTCATTCTTTACTTTTTGCAGCAGTGCAGGAAGAGGACAAAAGAAAAATCGTCCTGAACTTAAAAAGGACCTTGGCCCAAGGCAGCTGTGCAGAAAAAAACCCCAACAAAACAATTTAAAAGCAAAAGCTCCTCAGTTCCTGCACATATTTTTGGTGCATGCACAAAAAAAAGTACCAGTGTACTTGGGGTCAAAATGAAAGGTGTGTGGCACAAACAGTGCACAGAGCTTGGCAAAAGCACCAGCACCAAAGCTCACAGACCACTTCACCCCCACCCTTGCCAAGAGGGCATCAGCCAGCTGACATTCATCTGCCACAGAACACTTTCAAGAGAGCAGGACCCTTCTGCTCTCTCCAGGTGAGGAGGGAGGTACAGGAATGTCAAAGGCAGGGAAGCGTTTCTGGGGAGACAAGAAGGAGCCACAGGAACAGAGCAGGCGATGAGACAGTGCCCACAACAAGTTCCAGATGCACGACTGAAGACCAAACCTGCTGTCTTTCGGTGCAGCCTGAACTACACTATGCAGGCTTGTCTCTTTTCAAGCTTTCGTCTCTGGCTTTCTTTCCAGAAAGCAGATATTTTCATTGTCACTGATCTCACCCTATAAACTTTATTTGCCAGAGCAATGGCAGGGTTGCTGAATTCCCCTTCTCTGAAACCCACCTCTGCAGAAACACACCCTGGGTGATCTCAAACCAACCCTCCCTGTTTGTGGTGGTGTTTATATAGAAAGAATAAAGGAAAAATGAAGAACACTATGAAAAAAACCCCACAAAGATCCCACATGATGCTTTAAATGCTCGCTCACCCTGCCACCACTGCACAGCCGGTTGCTGCTGTACAATTTTAGCTATTTTCAGCCTGAACGTTTTTTGACGGCTGGGTAGACACACAAGCAATTAGGTGCTTCTTTTGGGTTTGGGTTCTTTCTTGCCTCAACAGACTTTGGGGGAAAGGGAAAAGAGGAGCTGTGAGCACTGCTGATGCCTCATAGAGGGGAGTTTATTTCCCTTGTCAAAGGGAGAGTTCACAGGACACTAAAACTGCTGCAATCATGTGCATTTTTTTGCATATTAACCAGGTCATTCAGGCATATCAGCTAAAGTTAGCTTTCATATTTTAACCACTTCAAACAAATGACTTAGTAAGGGACCTCCTCAAGGGATTCAAATATAATGTACAAGAAGGCCTGCAGTACTCCCCATGCTATTTAGACAGAGCCATTCTGCTTCCTTCTGGCATCTTCAAAACGTCTTCAGAAGAACCTGGAACCACCAGGTTATTACACACCAATTTGCTGATTTGACCTACTTAAAAGCAAAAGCACCAGAACGCTCCTCATTCCATTTTCCTCACTAACATCTGAAAAGTCTTCATGCATCTCAGTAAGTCAATGCTAATATACAAAAGATTGGACTTCTTTCATCATTTAATGGTAGTTCAGACACAAAACTTTAGAGGAAGGAGATTGGATCTCATAAAAGTGCAGTGGGGATCCTGAGCCATATTTAGATTTATGTGAAGAGATGTCTTATGGCAAATAACCTGAATCCCACATTTAATGCAGTACAGCAACGATCTGCAGCACCTCTTTCATCAGCTCTACCCTTTAACCCTCAGTGAAAGGTTATGTGAGGTTGGTTTCCCTGTGTAATTTAACCCAGCTATTGCACCTGGTTTAGGGAGGGAAAGCCGGCTTGGGGAGAAAAACCCCCGTTGGTTAAGCATAAGGAGGGCACCACCAACATGGTCAAAGCAGGACACTGAGCTGCAGGCTGGCATCAAGGCTCAGGAGCCTCCTGACTCAGAGTGCTTTGCTCTCCTCATTGCCACACAGTGTCAGCATTGGCAAATCAAGCTTAATTCTGTTCCAAAATTTCAGGATATAGTGGGTGATTTCTTTCTTCTTGCCCACCCCGTGTGGTATCGCCCAGAGAAGCTGTGTGGAAGTTTCAAATACCAGGCTGGACAGGGCTTGGAGCACCCCAGTCTAGAGGAAGATGTCCTTGCCCACGGCAGAGGGCTGGAACCGGATGATCTTCAAGATCCCATCCAACCCCAGCTGCTTTAGGATTCTGTGTTGTGGGAAACCAGCTGTGAAAGAAAGAGGCAGCACGGGCAGAAGCAGCAGTGCCAGGCAGAGAACAGCAAGTGCTGAGCTAACCCTGCGTCAGGGGAAGGACGTTTCTCGCAGGCCAGCTTGGCCTGGACATTTTTGCCATGCGGAGCTCCAGGCTCCCGAGGTGCCACCTGAACAGGTGGAGCAGGCTCCCGGTGCTTTTGGCAAAGCCCAGGCAGCATGATTAATGGATCCTTTGAGGATGGGCTGGCTGATTAAAAGGCTCTGGAGGTAGGTAGAGTGCAGCATTCCAGGTACTCTTCAGCTGGGTTTTCCCTCTGCTTAATGCTTCCTCCTTTTCCCAGTAGCTTAGGCTGTGATGAATTAAGGCCACATCCTCACCCCAAACGCTCTCTACCCTTGAGCCCTCACCTACCTAATTTCTTCCTCCTTACTCCTGCTCTGCTTCCCAAAAGCTGTAAAACATAAAGCTCGTGAAGACCAAACCTCTTGCTCTTCACTAGGCTGCTTTTTAGCTGGTTTGTATGTTCGAGCCAGATTTTTATACTGTAAATTTATATTTTAAATTATATTTTAATTTATATTTACATCTAATGCCTAAGCACAAGCATGCACTTGTTCCCAGATGTCTTCCCTGCTGCATGCTTTGCAAGCTGACATCACAAAGCTCCCAGGGCAAATCCAAACCCCCTTCTATCCGAAGGGTAAAACCACAGGTGGTCCTCTCCAAAAATCCTAGAAGGAGAACGCATGAACTCAGCAAGGATAAATAATAACCAGTGGAGAGAAAATGTCTGTCCTCCAGCAATGCTAAACAGAAATTTATAGGTCACAACCTTGCAGAAACAGGCCTGGTAACATCTAATTAGCAGTCCTGCTGAGCAATTGCATCTCATAACAGTAAATCCGACCAGACCAGTGGGAAAAGGAGAGGAGGATTTTTATAGAAATGCATTAATTATAATATTTTGAAGAGATTTGCTTTATGTTGCTGTTTAGTGGGGATCCCCTCCCCAGTAGGAATAATCAACCCACACAAGTGATTTTATGAGTTATTACTGAAGTACATTTCACTCCTGTTGGGAAACAATTTAGAAGGGCAGCATGGATTTTTATTAATTATTTTATTTTTTAAATTGAAATGCTAAGAATTCTGTTTGCTACCAGAAGATGGGTGGAGAAGCCAAGGAGAGTTCACATACCCAAGAGACTATTAACTAGAACCAACTTGGACAATACATTCGAGAAGCATTTCCTTCCAGCTACTGTAGAGAGCTGTCCTTAACATGCCTTTACTTCAGCAGCCAATTTTCCACCACTGAGTACAATGACATTTCAAAACACACAAGAAATCAGAGTATAAACAGACACAAACATCCCACTTAGTGACATAACAAAAGAAAATACAGGGCAACAGGCTACAGCTTCTCTATTTTCTGCCCTTCATAAAATACCTTGGCATTTTACACACATTCTGCTCTCCCCTTCTCTTTTTTTTTTCCTTTTTAGTGACGGTGTTATTGCAAAATACCTGGCTTAGCTGTTTTAGCAAGGTGTTCCTGAACAAAAAAATTATTTCAGGGGGTTGAGGGATAAATGTCACCCAACATTATGGCACGAGGAATGGAGTTCCAGAGGAAACAAGCAGCTGAAAAAACCAGGAATGAGGCAGCAGCAGCAGCAGGGACAGCAGGAAGGAGGGGTGAGCCGGGCAGAGCTGGGCCCTGCCAGCAGCACAAAGCAAGAACGTTTAAAATACGTACGAAGATCGTGTCACAGACAGCAGGGATGACAAACAGATGAGAGGCAGCACCAAAGAGTGCAAGACTAAGGAACAACTCCCTTTTTTCCAGAGTTTTAGTTCGCCAGAGACAGATGGTGCTGCTTCCACATGGTTAGAGCTGGATGGTACCCTACCCCCCAACCCCTGACGGATGTCAAGCTTATTTTTGTAAATCTCTGGTGATAAAAACCATCCATGGCATCTTGTTCATTTCCTCCTCGCTACTTCGTTTGCCAAAAACGTTAAGCTCTGCTTTCCTTGCCACATCTACAGACCAGCACTATTTGTCCTGCTCTCAGTGACTAATGATGATTGTGCACATCCCTTGTCTTTGCAAAAGCCTTTTTTAACAAGAGCACAAGGACTGAAAACGTTATCTCAGTACCTGGAACCACTTTTGTTAGCCCTGAAGCAATCAGACACGATGATGAAAAGAAAAAAAAAAATCTATTTTTTTCCCCCCCCCAAACTCTCATGTGATTAAAATCCATTAAAATGCAAACAGACTTGAATTTTATTTTATCCATCAGTGACCACACTTCACTGTCCCTGGGCTATGGTTGTCTCTTTGTGAATTCCCTGCACGTAAGAGGAGCCAAGCTCTAGGTTTAGGAGCAATCAATCTAGCAAACCTCGCTAAATATATATGTGTGTGTATGTTTCATAATGATTTCCATTTTTCACGTTGATTTACATTGATCATTGAAAAGTACATTCAGCTTCATGTTTGCTTAGCTCTGAATAAACAAAGTGAAGGCTGTTGGGTATCCAAAGACAAATGAGACATTACAGATGTAGACAAAACCTATCATCACCCTGAAAGCATTTCTCTTTGAAATTATGGAGCCATGCAGAAGTTATTCAGAGTGGAGATTGCTGTATGTGTTTTTAATTCAGGCTGGGCCCGTTGGGGGCAGGGAGGGAGCCTGATGAGCCTCTACACTGTCACTTTTTCCTGTCTGTGTACCTGACAATTCAGAAGTGTCCGACTCCCCAAGGATGTTTTTCTTTCCCTTCCGTTCCCTAGTTTCCATTTCTCAGGACAGGTCTCCTTAGGTCCGCATATCTAAGTGCATACATAACACACCCACCTGGATTTTACCATGAAAATGACAATGAACACATCGACATCCATCGGAACATGCAATTCCACATCGAGCACAACCATGCAAAGCCAGTGCAGCCAGTGCCCCAGCTGGCTTCATACTGCACAGGAGTATTTCTTTCTCATCTGCAGCCCTTGCCCCTCTTTGCAGATAAAAACCCCCCGTTTCAGGGCCGTGTTGGAAATGATAGTTTCCACAGTTACAGTAGGAAGGTGTCGGAAGCCTGGGCACATTTGCTGCACAGCACAGCCAGGCTCCTGCATTCGGTGGCTGCTGGCTCTCCAAGATGCCACATATGCACCCAATAAATTGTTTTGGTTCCTGTGCAAACACAAATTTTTCAATTAGTACATTTGAGCCGTTCATGTCTTTTGTCAAAGTAACACAAAACTCCTGCTCTACACCTGTAATTCATCCCAGAAAAAAAACCCCAAACCAATGGCATTTTACAATTATATTTAAGAGCCTCCACTTCTGTTTATAGGCATGAAGCATTCATAGAAAGCTCAGAAGAAAATCCACAACAAAGAAGGGAAAACATATTTCCTGGGAAGAAGTCTTCCCCTTCTAGAGTATATCCAAGCAGGAGCTAAGGAACTGTCATTATAATAACGAGCTCCTCGGGCAGGCTCTGTGGCTCCCTGCTGCTGAAAATACCTTGTTAGCACAGCTAAAGCAGGGAACTCTGCAGTCACATCTGTGTGAGGAGGGGGAGCATGTCATCAGTAGTGCTGGGCTGGGTCTGGGCAGACCCCACAGCAGCCCCAGCTCCCCAGCCCTGGCCTGTGCTCACCAGCACTGGAGCGAGTGGGAGGGCACCAGCCTGACTGTGGCCACGCACAGCATTTGTCTCTGCAAGGCCAAGACACAGAAAGCTCTGCACCATCTTCTCCTGATGTATGTTGCTTTGCTCTGTCCTTTGTATTAATCACATGCACTGACTTTGCTGTGCCACAGTGACCACCTCAGACATTTCCTGGAGATTATGTATAAACAGTAAAAGATATAAAAAAACCATATAAAAGATAAACAAACTGATGCCTAACCCCACAAAGGCACAAGGGCCTCACCTGCAGCCCTGCCAGGGTACTCGACACCCTCCCAGACGCCCTGTGCTGCCAACCAAATCTTCAGGACTGAAAGGCTTTTACTGACACAGGTCAGGCCTACCACTGGGATACCATAAAGGAGAGCCAAATTATCACATGACAGTTGCATATGCAAGTGGGGGTGGAAGTCACGGTTGGAAATAATGAAAACCAACATCGAGACAATGATGCGTCTCTGCCACAACAGGCTGAACACTTATCCCCTTCCTTCCCCACTGCTTTTCAAAACTTCATCCTAATTTCTGTAAGAACAAGTCTCAGTATCATTTAAGCACTACACCTCAACAAATGAACGGGCTGTCACACAGGACATCAGTGGCTTGAACCATTCTCGTTTGATCAGCTACAGGAGGGCTGCCAGGAAACCTACAGCTAACCACAGTGCAGCCAGAACCCTCCCCTGGCTGAGCACCACGCACCCAGCCAGCCCAGCCTGCAAAAGCAGCACCACGGTACACCAGGCATGCAAGGATTCACTGCCTCATAAAGCTGGCAGAGGAACTGGTGACTGAGAGAGGCTATTTATACAGGACACAGCCAAAATACCCCAGCAGTGATGTTAAAAACAGCGTTGCGTGAGCGGAGATAACTGAAGGCAACTGGGAGCTGTTTGGATCTGTGTGTTCACCTTCTTCCCCTCCACAGGCAGTTCTCTCAGTGGCACTGCCTGGATCTGTGCTGCCAGCAAAGCCTCTTCTTGTGTGCAAGTGCAGCCAGAGCTAACAGGAAAGGGAAGGTAGATGGAGACACGCTGCGAGAGTTTAAAGTTCGGCAGATTTTTTGTAGTGCTTTGTCAAAACCTGCCAAACCTGCCTGCCAAAGCATCTGTGTCACTAAATGACTGTTAGGGGAAAATTGCTTTTAAGAGTATCTACATCAAAAGGGCTACGATTTTTTCTGTGAAAATGGGTTGCAAATTCATAGATGTAAGCAGAAGAAAATAGACAGCAACTCATCTTAGGATGAGTGAGAGGCAGCTAAAACTCTGACCATACCATCATCACAGAAATATCTGATCATCTCAGAAGATTTTACTGGGGAGTAGTCAGAGTACGGGACACAGAAAGCTCTTCAATACCTATAAAAAATGCAAAAGCAGCTGAAGTCAGACATAAAATGAATAAGCAGGACTGCTTACAACTTGCCATTGGACTTGAGAGAGCCCTTTCTTGCACTTAACTTTTTAGAAAGAGGGATTTGTCTGTCACAAGGAAGGGCAAAAAGAATCAGAGATATTCACACAATTAAAAAATCTCAAGAACTAGAATTGAAACCTCAAAAAACCATGTCACTCTGATCCCCTAAGTCTCAAACCTACAGACAGCATCAGTAGCGATGTGTGGTGAGAGCTGACACAAATAAATGCATTTGACTGCAGAAGTGGGTTTGCTCACTCCTGTTCTCACACATCACTGTCACTCATCTGGCTCCTCTCTGCTGCAGTTTTCAGGCAAGTGGTTTTTCACAGAACCACAGAATGCCAGAGTGGTTTGGATTGGAAGGGACTTTAAAGAGCATTTTGTTCCACCCCCTGCCATGGGCAGGGACACCTTTGACTAGACCAGGTTGCTCCAAGCCCCATCCAGCCTGGCCTTGGATGATTTGAGGGATCAAAGCCACAGCTGCTCTGGGCACCCTGTGCCAGGGCCTCACCACCCTCACAGGGAAGAATCTCTTCTGAATATGGAAACGAAACCTGCCCTCTTTCAGTTTAAAACCATAAGCCCTAATCGTATCACTGTATGTCTTTACTAAATGTCCATGTTTTGAGAAGGATCTTCCATACCAAATGCACAGATTAAAATGACCAGCTTACTCCCCATAAGGCACAAAGATAGAGAATGCCTGCTCTCTAAAACATGAGCTTCCTTAAGAAGCTATTTCAGTAATTTTTTTTGTCACCTTCTCTGCAGGAAATATTTTTTAACTTCATTTGAACAAGCGGTCCTGTAACTTGTAAAAAGCTCTCTCGCCCACAGAAGACCAGATGTCGAGCTTCAGCTTTCCTCAGAGTAAGAACAAAACCACTCGGGGGACAGTTGGTTTCGATGCTAACATGTCAAGAGTTTCATGCATTAGCCTATTGTTTACATAAACAGCTTCCTTTAAACAAGTGATGTTTTACAGGATTATGAAGTATTTATTTCAGAAGAGTCTAAAGAGTCTCTTGAGTAACTACCACAGAGAAAGTATCACTACAGAAAGCATAAGGCTAAATGATAACACAAGTTAATTACTTAAAGCAAGCAATCAAGTAACTCTATAGCAAAGTAATGGGATAAATAAGTGCACAGAGATAATCTTGCACATGTTTACTTCTAAAATGCCATTGCTTTGAGTCCTAAATCACATACCGTTAGCACTGCAAATCTGCACCATTTGTTATTTGGAAAAAAACCAAAGGCCTAAAACCCAAATACTTTCCTCCGGGTTTGTTATTTTAAGGAAAAAAGGGTCAACGTGCCTAGGAAGCGCTCGTTTTGTAAGCACGCAGGCAATTTTCATCTCGTGCCAAGTTCCATTACGGGCAGCATTTGTGGAAATGCAAACCGGGGAGTTTTGCCTGAAGAAAATTTTACCACGGCAAAACTTGCCCTCTCACTACAGGCCCCAAATGTATGTGTGTCAGGAAGAGTTAAGGCTCCCATTTCCAGTGTCAAATAAGCTTAGCAGAAACTGAACCACTGGGTACACCTCCCCTTTCTGCACCCTCTGGCAGCTGCGATTCAGGCCTGTCTTTAAGAAGAACACAGAATTTTGAGAAGAGTCTAACATAGCTCCTTCCATACTTCCCAAGCCTGGGCTTGCTGACCCCTCGAGGGGATAGGCGAGGACCAGTCTGGGCCCCTCCTGGGCTGTGGGGCAGGTGCTGACATCCCACAGACAGCCCTGGGCCACGAGCATCTCCCGCTGCCCTCCGGGACACTCGTCCCCGTTGGGTCTCACAGCTGAAGTTTTTCTTTCTGGAGACTCCACTGTTGGAACACAGAGCTCTGTCAAAGGCTCCAAATCCGCCTGCCCCAGACACAGCTTCTACTTTGGAAAGCAAAGACTGTTTTTCCTCCTCCAGCCACCTCTTTCCGACCCTGTCTGGCCTGCTATCAAAGGAAAAGCTTCTCCCACCAAAACCCCAGAGCTTTACTTCCCCGGGAGCCCTTTCTCATAATCTCCACACTTCCACTCCTTGGCTGCCTCTAAGAAAGCTGCATCTCCTCAAACCCAACTCTCCCTGCAAAGAAAACACGGGAGACGAGACGTCTCCAGGACACGATTACCCTCTCCACAGATAATTCCCAGGCAATAATTTCTCATGATCAAGGTAATCACAGATAATATTCCTGCATGCACCAGCTGTCAGACTCCTCTGCACGAGCAGCACAAAGCACAACCGGCCCCACGGATACCGACCACAAAAACAACAAGGAGCAACCTGGAACACGACACCCTGCCAGTCACTTGCCGTGATTTCATGAGTCAGAAAATAGCCCTTACAAATATAAACATCCTCATTCATCCCACTGAATGTGAATTTTTGGGTTCTGACTAAGTGGTCTGGGTACTGAATGCATGAAAATCACCAGTCAGCGCTGAAGTGACCTCAACTACCTGCACAGAGACACCATCCATTGAGTGCAATTAAAATCAGATAAGCATCATTTCATTGGCTTCGGATATTATGGCTAATTATCTCGTGTTGTGCTCATAAATATTCAGCTGCACAGTATTAGCCCATTGCCCACATTAAACATTACAATGCCTGGGATGAACCAGGCGAAAGGAAGTAGTGGGGAGGGATGTTTAAGTGATAGTTAAAGCTGTCAAATGCCAGCAATGCTCCCTGTGCATCCCCACACCCCTGTAATTTCAAACATACCATGTTAACACAACACTGACTGCCACGAGAGCACACTACAGTTTAAAAAAGAGTGAGAAACCGGACAGCAATGTGTTATTTTCGTATTTATAACTACACCAAACTACAGTTTAATGCAACGAGGGATTTTTTTGATTCAAGCAGCTTCCTTGAATCTGCTCTGATAATTAAAGGTGAAGGAGTTTGAACATTAAGGCTACGCTTTTCAACAACCAACATTAGGTTTCACAGCACAAGGCATTTGCACAGCACTTAAAGGAACATGTGAATAAGCTCAATTGTGTAAAACTTCCCTAATAAAAAACCCCACCAAAAATAAACTACTTAAGAGAAAAAGAGATTTGGGAGTGGAGGAACATGAGTCAGTAGAAGGGCTTCTAAAACAAGCAAGTGGTTTTAAAAACATGAATACAGAAAAGCTGCTCCAATGAGTAATAAATACTAAATTCCTTCTCAGGAAGAAACAGCTTTGTATTTTGGGAATTGCTGAAAGAAACTGAACAGGGAACTGCCTCGGTTTTGAGTTATAAATGGGAAAATACAAATCTCTAGATAAGTTTATATGGAAATATATAAGAAATAAAATTTAATAAACCTGGAGTATAAAGATACTAAAAAGAGCACAGAGTTCAAATAACTTTGGTGAATTATAAAAAACCCCCAAACAATTCTGGAAAAGCAAGGATATAAATATTCTCTCTCACTCAAGGCACAAAAAAATCCTCTATAAAATGAATGAAAGCTTGAAATCAAAATTAAAAGACTGAAGAAACATATCTTTATCCAGGCGACAAGAGAGAAGGAAGGAATTAGGAAGAACAGTCTTTATAAAAATATTAACAAGGGAGCAATTGTGAAAACTGAACACACACTAAATAAAAGAAATCAGTGTCCACCCTCACCCCCTCAAACCAAAACAGAGATAGCCAGGGAAGATACAGGTAAGGCATTCTACTGAAGGATCATTCTGTCATCAGTCTACAATTAAAACACACATCACCCTGAGATCCAGATAAGCAACATAAATGTTATCTGAGAACTCTCTCACAAACCCATTCTCAAGAGTGTGAAAGGGTCACTGGTAATACTCAGAAATAAGAACAGGTGCAGCTGCTCACCCACAACCCTGGGATCCAAGGCTTTGGCTGCATAGCTCCTTCCTTATCTTCTCTGTACCCGTATCATGGTATGTTCTCAATCAGCAAGTTTATCAGAATGACGCTTCTCCTTCCTCAAGCCGACAAATTTACTAGAAATTAATAGGTTCCCAGATTTCTTAAGTAGGAAATAATAGTGAGCATAAGACCTTTTACCTTCAGGCTTTGCACATGCTGGGGGAAAAGCTGGTTCCAAACGCCCGGCTCTAGGAGTGGTTAGAAATCAGCAGATATGCACCAAGAGCACTTCATTCACACCCCAAGCTGGCCCAGGCTGCTCCTGGGCAGACCCACACAGCACACCAGGAGAGAGCTCTGCTGTTCCTGCTGGCTGCCCGCTCCATCTGTGCCCTCCGTCCCCAAACCCACGCTGCGGCGGGAGGCACACAGCCTGCCATGCGCTTCGGGGAGCCGCTGCACCTCGCCAAGGCTCCGGGCAGAGCCGCAGGACGCAGCTCTCCTGGGGTTCAGCATCCTTTCATCGCCTAAGAGGAGGAGTGAGTCCACCCAGGAGGGATTTCCACAGCCAAGAGCCGATGAAACAGTGTCTGAACATGCTTCCTAGACTGTGAGACTGACTGGAAAGTATTTATCCAGATCTTGTTTTTTCTTTTCTTTTTAAATCCCACTTCCCTCTTCAAGCTGCCATGAAAACAACTGGTCTTCTTTCAGGAGTCAAGCATTTCCTGAAGAAGGGAACCCCTCTGCAATTCTGGCGCAGAGGTGAAGCAAAACACAAGAGGCCAGGCAAGCATTAGAAGGAAAGACAAACCTTTTTAAAAAGTTGATAATCTCCAAGTATTTCAGAGGAAAGTGGAAACACTTTTAATCGAGTGAGGCTGTGGAAGCAGAGGGCTTGGCTCCTTGGACAGAAGAGAGATGGAACCCTGCGCTCTCCTGGTTCAAGTCCAGCCTCTCCCACTGTGGATTTCACAACACAGAAAAAGTCTCTTGGGTTTCAGTCATTGTGACAAGAATTTCTGCCCGAACAGACGTTTCCTGGGGGACTTTTGATCAAGCTTTTCCGTGTAAAGCTGTTTGCACACTTTGGTGAAACCCCACGTCCCACACCATCCCATGGCTAGTTTAAGCGCCTCAGCACTTGGACCACAGATCTCAGCTTGTGGGTTACCAAGTTCTGCTTCTCGTGCAGAGGAACACATTCATTTTCTTGGATTTTTCCTTGAACAGTAAACAGGACTATAGGCATGGAAAGACACCCTCTGCCCTTTGACCAAAACAGTCAGTGGACAATTCAGTGACTCCCACAGAATTAAACTCATGTGGTTTTTGGAAGAACGCAAGATTTGATCCCTTCTGAGCATCCTGACTGTGGTTGAAGAACACGACAGATGTATATGTCTGTCACCCCTTTTATCTTCAAGCCACCTCCCTCAGACCTCAGATCTAAACCCCAGGAGCTCACAAGTTTTACCACTGTTTTAGCAGGTCTCAGCCTACAGTCCTGCACCAGGCAGGAGCCTCTGCCCAGCAGCTCCAGCTAATTACAGCACAGGCAGCACTTCTTTAAGGAAAAATAAAACCAGGGGAGAGAAATCAGTTGTCCTCTGGCTGTATACCCCACACAGCTGCACCTCTTACAGGGTGAACTGGTTCTGTTAAACACAAGCTTGAGGGACCAGAAATTCAATGTTTGTGATGGCCAAGGGTGGAAAAAAACCCCTCAGAGGCATTTGTCCATCCCACCAAAAGCTGTTTTCCTGTGAAGTGGCCCAAGCAGGACCTGGCTACTGCAAGTGATTTTGTGGGTGACTTCATCAAACTGATTTCCCCAAATACCTTCTCAGCTACAATTTCCTCCCTCGAGAGAGTTTGACTTTTAATCTAGAGACTCATTGTTTTTCTCTCAGTTCCTGAATTGTGACTCTCTTTGCAGAACCAGTTTTGGCAGGCTCAGACAGAGGTTTGGCCCACTCCAAAGAGCCAAAAGGCTCCGTCACTGTCCCACAGCTGACACGAAGTATTTACCAAGTGGTGCCTTCTCACAAATAATGCTTTTCCTCTGTTTACTTGACACAGTACTAAAAAGCAAAACATCCCAATAACACAGCCACTGGCAATACTTACAAATTATGAGAGAACCATTTGGTATCAGAGAGCACCAGAACAGAGGAAAGAAGGATGCTCTGCCTTCATACACTGTGGGATTTTGATCCAACACGCTCATATCACACAGAATACCTTCCCAGAAGGTCTCAACAATAGTGAGAGCCTGTAGTGGAAACCTTTGTTCCTAATCTGAATAAATACAGGGGAGAGAAAAAACCCAACCAACTTCTTAATGAGAAGACCTCAACAGAAAAGAAAAAGGAAAAAAAAGCAGTTCTGTTACTTTCTTTTTCCCCCCACGTGTTCCACACAATTTATTGAGAAAGGTCTTGGAGAAACGACTCAGTGGCTGTAAATAAATAGGCTCGAACAGATATAGTCCTTCTTAGTTACTTCTTCTTTTTGGTCATTTGTCTTTGTTTTAAAGCAACGTGACAGCTTCCAATAGCAAACACAAGCCTGTCAGGGACATTCCACTGGGACTGAAAGACTGAACACCCCTGCAGACATAGTGTATTCTTCTTTCACTACTACTGCTGAATTTTTTGGAATACTGATGACTTGTCCAGCAGCCTCAACTGTATCCAGATGTTATCAGGCTTTTAACATGATAATCTGGAGGACTCTGGAAAGTGCTGAGGTTTTGGGGAGAAGGAAGGTTTATTTTTGGTTTTATTACAAATTTAAACTTTGTGGATTTTTTTTTCCAGACATCATCAGTTACTGGGTTCAAGCTGGGTAGCCCACTAGAAAGTTTCAGAAAAGCCTGAGAAAAAAGGCAAGTTTATCCCTTTTCCCCCCCTCTCTTTTTTCCCCACCCTGCCTTAAGAGTGTTGTTATCAGCAGGGTAGATTTAAACGAAATCTCAGACTGGCATCTTGCTGACCTCAATCCCAGCTGGCTAAACCCTTGCAACACGGCTGTCCTTGGCATCTACCAGCGAGCAGACAGCAGTTCAGCTGCTTGATTACGAAATGGAGAATCTGGTATGAGGAACTAGATGCACTCCACTGTCTGGAGCTCTGTTTAAAAGACAGCTTAATTTCTCCCTCTCCCTAGTACTTCCCTGACAGGAACAGGCTTGATACGTCAATCAGGGCAGCACAACACCACAGAGGATCCTGCTGCAGGACTGCATACACCACACACAGGGTGCACTTGAGAAGGAAATGCTACTGCTACCACCAGCTGATGCTTGCTTTAAAGGGCCCTCCAAGCTTTAAAGCACACACCAAAACATCTCATACCACTTCCTTATCAGGAAAAGAGCCCCTTTTTCAGTTGCTTTTTAAAAATTAAGATAGAACATCAGAGCATCACCGAGGTCATGTTAATAAAGCCAAGCTACGGAAAAGCTAAAACAACGATTGTATGTCTCACTGCACTCACCTGTTACACTAACAGAAGCAGAACAAAACAAAAGTGAGTTCATTACCTGTACTCAAAACAACTCGATTGTCCTCTGTCTTCCCTTCAGCTATGGGCTCACTGACAGGGTCCCCTTTTCGACTCAGTATCTTTGAAAAGCCACTGGAGAGAGAGGAGAAGATGCCGCGGATGAAGTCGCCCTGCTGCTCGGCGTCCAGCGAGCGCACGGCGGGCAGGAACGGCCGGGCGCTCCTGCTCCCGGTGTGCGGCACGGGCTCGGACAGAGAGCGGTTGAAGGGAACCCGGAATGGCCTGGTCCTTGTCGGGAAGAGTGTTTCAGGTGGGTCTTCGTGGAGATCGTCAGTGCTGGCAGCATCCATGCTTGCAGAACTTTTGGAAAGGTCATTGCTTTCCCCCTTCAAACTGGAGGAGCCCTCTCTTTTGCCTACCCTCCAGGGAAGCCAAGGATGTGTCTGCCACCTGTATGCTCCGAGAGGTTTCTCTGAGTCAAAACTCATCTGTTTACTCAACTTCTTGCTTTTCCCTCGGTGGTACCAATGATACTCCTTCAGGGCAGCTGCGCCAGCATCTTGTTCCGACAAAGATCTTCTGAAGGTCCTGGGAGAGAGACTGTGATGCTTTTTGAAAGCACTCATTTTCCTCCCTTTGGATTCCGGCCCTTCACTTACATTCCTTGCTGCTCAGTAGTCACGTAGCTGTAGTTCCTCACTCACCATTTTACATCCCCAGTTACTTTGTTCATGGCTCTGAGTTGCAAAAACAGCAGAGGTTCTTCCCGAAGACCTTGGAGCACCAATCCCAGAACCAGGTATTCCTACATCTCCACGAGAAGGACGTGCCCTCACCTGTAGCACACTGACTTCTAACAGCACACGAAGCCTTGCTGAGCTTGCTCTCGCTTCCTGGGCTGTCACATCTCTGCACCAAGCTCTCAGGAAGTGACTAAAAGAGCCTCGCCATGAAAACCCACAGCGCTGTTCTGCGCCAATCACACTTCGCTTTTTTCAGTCTACATTAAAGATTTGGTTAAAAAAAAAGAGAAAAAAGGAATGCGAAAGTACTTTGCTCTAGAGACACAGCAACACCTCAGAAAAGCGTTGAAAAATTGCAGTAACTCAACTAAGAGTCACGCACGTGTTCTTCAGTTAAGTAGCAAAGTACATTACTACATATAGTTAAGTATAAAGTTCCTATTTACCACAGGTATGTTGTAGCACTTAGGAGTACCTCAGAGCTGTTTTTTGGAGAAAGGTAATACAGGCAGATTCACCAGAATCCAGTGCTGGAAGCACGAGACAGGAGAGCAAAGAGGAGGAATGGAGCAAGGAGAACAAACCCTGCAACTCAACGCAGTGAGAGTGTAAATACACCAAAGGGAAATAAGTAAAGAGGAGGAGAGAAGGGACCGAGAGGGTGGGTGGGACTTCACCAAACACAGGCCAAAGGGAAGGGTTTGAGGCATGGCAAACAGAACAGGGCAGCAGGAAGATATTCCTTTTTCTCCTCCCCCTTTCTTCCCTTTTTAAACAACAGAATAGGGGATTATTTTTTATAAATCTAGTTGCAATAAATGAGATGGAAAAAAATAGTCCTATCTGTTTAACCAAGAGGAAAAAACCCTCTTGCCTTCACTACAATTTAAGAAACAGCTGACTGTTTTAAAATCTCATAAAGAAAATATCCACTGGTGAACTAAGAACACGCTTGCCAAGTTTTAGACCAGAACACTTAAACCTCAAGTCTACTCAAATCCCTGAAAATAGGGGGTTTATAATGGAAACGCTGACAGACCCTTGGCAATAAAGTAACAATGAAAACTACTCTGGTTAAATAAAATGATAATCTGCTCTGGCAGACCAATAAAGCGTAGCTGACCCACCATGGGATCCTGCCTTTAAGCTAGGCTGCATTCATCAGCCAAAGTACATTCCTGACAGCTGTAGATGCAAAAACTTCCTTACTTATGTGTACATATAGGAAAGGGTATCACTGCTCCCTAGAACAGAGAGTGAGTTACCCTAAAACCTCCATCAAATAAAAAAATAACTTCTTTATTCAGCAGCAAGTTAGACTTTTCCATTAAAAATAACAGAAGCAACTATCTAAAAATGACCGTGTTTAATAAGTCACAACAAATAACCCCAGGAACAGAAACAGCTCAGATGCTGCAATGCAAATTCTGCATCAAATAATGACGCTGCCTCTCGTGCTTTGTTGACATCGTGCTGCTCAGAACGTCAGTCTGGAATCACAACATGTACCTACACCACAACTCTGCTACAATTTCCATCCAGAGCAATGAAGGCTCAGGGAAGCACAAGGAGCCGTGAACACTGAGATACTGGTACTCCTGTGAAAATGAGACACAGGCTCCACCAGGAAAAAGTGAGCTGGCTTCTGTCTCCTGCTTCTTCATCCCAGGAGCTGCTGATCACCTTTGGTTGCAGCCCACCTGGTCCCATGGACTCAGATGGGTTCTCTAAAGTAACTCCTGGCTTGACCCTCACCTACTGCTGGTAGCTGCTCTCCCCTGAGGCCCTGGAGTCCATGTTTCCAAGACTGAGGCAAACCCAGCAGCACTGAGAGCCCCAGTTTCAACTGGGTCTGCTGTTACTGCATCTCCCATCCCTTCCAGCTATGGTCCCTCCTTCTCCTTGTTGAGCCTTTTGCTGCTCATGTGGCAGCAGAGCTTTGGCCAAATGCCTTGCTTTAGGCAGTCTGGTAAAGCAGGCTCTATGGAGCCTCAGCAGTAAGGATGAATAAACCCGACGGATGACGATGTGGTTCGCTCCAGTGGCACAAGCCATAATCAGCAGGGAAAGCTGAGTAGGTGAGGTAGGTTTCTGGTCAGCTCTGCAAGCCGTGTTTGCACAAGTTTCCTCTAACCCACTGACATCTCCTTTCGGGCTGGGAGCACGGAAGGGCAGGAGAGGACAGAAAACGCAGGCAGACGGTGCAGTAGCTGAAGCCCTCCTGGGTCTGTTTGCTGTGGATTTCTGGAGTGCTTTGTAACTCCTGCTGATCTCTGCCAGGCTGGGCACCCACGCAGACCCTGCTCTTGAAACAGCCCTTGGAGAGCACTTGGTACCACTGAGGAGTGACTCAGCTCAGATAAGGTGACCCCAGCTGCACCAAGGCAGGGGTTCAGCACAACGGCACTTCGGACAGGACGGAACTTTAGGCAAGACACTGCTCTCTGCATGAGGGCAGAGATGATCAGTGGGATTCTCCCCTCCTTTTCCATCACCTGACTGTATGGAGAGATCCCTCCATCCCCTACCCGATGCAGCTGGCATGACATTGATCACTGACTCACCCAGACCGCCCCTCTCAGCCAGGGAACACACAGAAAGATCAGCCACGGCTCACGTTACAGCACGCAGCAACGTGCAAAACCAGTTATGGGTTAACTGCTACTCAACACTGTTTTTATTGGTGTGGCCAGGGGTTGGACCGCAGCTCTGCACAGACCTAACAATACAGAGAAAGGCTTCAATAAGCACTCTACGTGAAGCCCAAGAACATCAAAGTCACAGTTTAGTTTAAGTTTGAATAACACTGAGAAGGCTTTTTACTTTTTTTTACTTCCGATATCACTTTTTATTTCATGTTACCACTGCTTAGACGACCACATTTCATGATCAAAGAAAAGTTATCCTTTGCCTGGCTGAGGTTTCACAGTGTACTCTACTGAGGGTAAAAGGGTCTTTCTCAAAGTGCTTCTGCTGAGGCAGACAAGGTTTACATGTTTACTAACATAAAACCACTGATACACAAGTTTGCTTAGTCTACCAATAAGACAATTCTTTTAAATAGCTAACTGAAAAATTCTGGCCTGGGCGTGGAGTCAAACTGATCTCTCTCTTCCTTATACACATCGTCAGTAGCAACAATGATGTCCAAGAAACCCCTTTGTCTACACTACTCCAACGCCACTGAGTTAAAACTGGTCTCAAGTGGCTCCAGCGCTTCTTGTGTCCACAGAACACGCAGGAGGGTTATTCAGAAGGCAGAACTTTCTCCTTGATCCGCAGTCCAGTTACTCAGGCTCCAGTCCAGTCCTTCCAGAGCAGCAGTTTATCCTGGCAAGCATTTACAGAGTCTCAGTATCACTAAGAAATCAGCTTACAGCAGCGACTGCCACTGTATTAGAGATGAGAGATCCCCAGCCATGCTGAGCCACCCACACAGCTGTCAGCAGGTAAAATAATGTCGGGGAAGAAACGGGCTTGTCAATTAAGTTGAGAAAATCTGAAATATTTTCACTCTTGTTTTAATACCAACTGCCTACAAACGTGATCCTCCACTAGCAAATCTTCCTCAGATTTTTTTTTTTTTTGGTAGTGTTTGCAGTTCATTGTGCCAAATCATTCATTTAGCTTTTCAGAAAATTACTATTTTCTTCCTAACAATCCAGTCACTTAATCATCACATTTGACATGTTTAACAGCATACATTTCACTACTCCCAGATACTGATGTAATTTATGCACAAAATGCAGATTCATTATGCTGGAATGTAACTGTATTTCAGCTTTAAGATTGTATTGGGAAAACAATCTTTCTCAACTTTATAATGTTTCACAGAAAATACACACAAGCAGCCTTACATTTGCGCCGAACATATGAAGATAAATCTTTGGCAAGGGCCTCCTGTGTGGGAATTCCACTCTCCACCATTCAGCTCTCCAGAAAAATTTCTCAGAGCACGTTGTTTAATAAATACTACCAGCCAATTAAAAAAGTAAAAAAGCAATACCACAGAAAACCCCAAATGCACCATTGCCAAGCAGCTGGAAGAAGGAGAACCTGGCTCTGATATTACAAATTAATGTTTAATGCTTGCTCGCTCTCTGAAAGCTGTCTAGTGCTTGAGTAAAGGCACTATAACCTCTAAAACTTGAGTTCATAGCTTATCTCGTAAAAAAGGATGAACTGCATGCACTCTCCCGAACTGCTCCATTCTAAATTAGTTTTGGACCAAACAAACTTACCAGCTTCTCATTTTTAAAATTTTTTTACCAAGAAATGGAGGGAAAAAGGGGAAAGAAGAGAGTTTAAAAACAAAAAAAACCCAACCCAAACCAAAATGCCACACAACTACCAACATTCGTGATAAACCCTGAACATTTATTCACCACACCTGGGTTTTCAGCCAAGTCCTCTCTTTTAACTGAGAAAATCAGGCTAAGCAAATACCACTTCTGAGAAGATCCCAGCTCAAGCCCCCAATAACCAGCCATCAAATGAGCTTTAACCTGTAGAAAAGTGAATCAAATTCCACCCTGTATCCTCCCCAGAGAAACCAGAAGGAATACAGAGGGTCAGGGATCCTGGATTTAGCAGCCTAGCTCCCCTCAGCTCTTTTCCCACTTAAAACTAGCCCGATGCTCAGTGCATCGGAACAGCTCATGGAGGAGTAATCAATACATAAGGCAGAAATGAACACAGAAGTTTTCCAATTGACCCAACTTGACATGTAGTTAAATAGCACAGAAGATGAAAGATTTTTCCTTCCCTTTAAATTAGAGACTTTTCAAAATATTAAGTTTTGTTTATGCAAGGCTAAGTAATTAATGACCTAACATCCCCTTCCCATCTCCTATCACCAAGATGCATCTGTTTCCCCCTGCAACATTTCCTGCAGGTGGATATGACTTTTCCTCAGCCCAGCGCAGACCAGTGCACCTGATCTCTTAATATTTAGTGTTAATTAATGTTTAGAAGTCACACAGAGGACAAATGAAACAGCACCTTAGAAACTGTTGCATTTAGGGTGACTCGAAGAGCAAGGCTTGGAGTTGGCATGGCTGGAAGTCAGAGATGCCTCACTGAGCCCAAATAGAGCTCCTCAGAGCAAAGCTCCCAAGCCTGGAGCTGGCAGAGCCTTCCAGTGACCACACTGCAAGCTTACCTGTCCCAGATAAATGAGGATTTGCTGTTTCCACTATCACTGTGCTGAGACTGAAGTGCCTCTGAGCAAGCTGAACGGTGACAGCAGAGCATTTAAATGCCACAGAGCTCCTCATTTCCCTCACCTACAGTTCGGTGCCAAGGCAGGCTGTACCTGCTATCCCTGCCCCACGATTCCAAGCCCAGCCTGTCTTTCCAGCCACAGCGAGGCAGCCTGACTCGGCTCTGCTTTTGCCATGGTCCAGTTTCTGAAGGCAGGTACTGGAAACTCTTCAAGATGCACAGGAATTTCGACCTGAATATGAGGAAGAACTTCTTTATTGTGCAGTGACCCCACATTGGGAGAGACTGTCCAGAGAGGTTGTGGAGTCTCCCTCACTGGAGATATCCCAGACCTGTCTGGATGCAACCCTCTGCTCTGTGCTCTGGGATGACCCTGCTTGAGCAGGAAGGTGGGACCAGATGACCCACTGTGCTCCCTTCTATTGATTGCTGCCCTCTAATTCCCTGGCAAAACCGCTACAATTTCTCTGCTGATACAAACTCCCCACGTGAAAGTCTCCTGGTTTCATTTTTCCATGCTGTTCCTGTGATCTGCATGAGAAGCTGCTGCAGCCCTGTCAACTGAGCAGAGCAGAGAGAGATAATATAAATTTATGAGATGCTGGGCTTTGGATGGATGCCAGGAAATGTTAGCAAGAAAATCCCATTTCAATACATCGCGAATAAACCTTCAGAAGGGCAATGCCAGGTTTTAATTTCACTAGCAATCTTTTGTTGTTGTTGTTGACGACCAAACACAGCTCGTGCCAAATTTCAAGGGCCATAAAAACGTACATTTAGGAGCCAGCCAGGCACACGCAGCGGCTGAGCCCACACACAGCTGCGAGCCACGCCAGCCAGCCAAGGGTTTTAGCAACATGCACTGGGGCAAATAAATAAATGCATGGCCTGGAGGTAAACTGATGCCTTAGGTTTTAACTCTTATATTTTTCAAAACTCTGTATTCCCAGTGTGTGACTCTGAGCTGCCTTGCAGCCTGGCAGCTGCTGCTCTCTCATGCTCACACAGACACAACAAAGCCTCTCCAGGCCTGCTCTGCAAGGACACCCAGCCCGTCCCAGGCCCAAAATGTGTAACCCAGCACCTTGAGAAGGGGGGCGAGCTGAGGGGCAGNGACTCGGGGTCCATCTCGGGTGCAGCCTTTGGCCTGCCCAGGGTGTGCCTCTGAAGGCCTTTCCAATAAACATCCACCTTTATTCCCTTACTCCTGGCTGGTCTCTGTTTCCAGGTTGGCCTCTTTAGGCATCACAACACTCTGGCAACTGCTCTGCAGCACGGCAAGGCCTGACAGCAAAACGACCCGTGTGCAGTGAGCGACGCACTCACCTCAGGGATTTGGAGAGGTTCAGGGGTTTCTGTGAGGAAGGCAAGCCCTCAGCCCCAGCCTGTGACACAGGTCTGGCTCCTCCGCAGCCTTAACACTGAGCTGTGAAGCCCCAACACGCCCAGGGAGCCCCGGCTGGCAGGAAACCCTCCGCAGCCACAGATCACCAGGCTGAGCCCCTGAGGAAAGACAACACTGACCAACTTCACACTGTCAACTTCTGCAACTCTACAAACACATCAATGTGTTTATATAAATATATAAACTCTGACTACATAGAGAAAAAAGCACTTACGCCCAGTCTGGCAGCCACTTGTTCACAATTACAGGTTGGGCTTAGCACCATCAGAAATATCACACACAAGCTGCTCATTTCAGTTTTTAATAGCCTTGTTTTCAGCAGGCAAAATTCACTTCCCATTGCCCCTCTTCATTCCCAACCGAAGAGTTCAGGATTTTTGTGGAGAGAGTGAGGGAAAAAAATCATTACTGCTGCAATCTTAAAGCAAGAGTTTTACCAGCAAAACACAGTTTTATTGCTAGATGTGATCCCTGTGTTCATCAAACCAACTGCAGCTTAAACTACTAAGAGAGGAGATACAATTATACTGTATAGGCAGCTTAATGGATAAACATCCCAAAAATGGTCTTGGTAACTCAACTTAAAGGATAAACATCCCAAAAATGGTCTTGGTAACTATGCCCAAACAGCAGGCGCATTTATTCGAACCTTCCAGCCTTTATTTTTATGTAACTAGAAAGGAACATATCCCCACTGCAGACTGCTGCAAAAATAAGACCTACCAACTCTCCACCAAGGATGTTAGGAGCTGGGTTTATAATTTCATTCTGTATATTTTTTAATTAGTTGATGTAACTGTTATTGTATTCATCGTATTTTACTTATAATTTATTATCTTATTTTATCATTTTTACACTGAATAAACTATCTTTATATCAACAACTCCTTCACACAATATTAGTTGTGTAAATAAATTTTTTAATGTAAATATATTTTAAAAGCTTCTCACACACTGGAAATCCCACTGTAAAGCCAACTAGCAGCAAAAGACAACCACCAGCTAATTGACAACAATCTTCAAAACCACTGGGGAGTGTACTCTTACAGTGTACATAAGTAAAGAACTTTAGCAATGTGCATAATTAAATTCTTGCATTTATCATCTAAACAGCGCCAGGAATAGAAATACTCTCTCTGCTGTGATGACCTTCCAGATCAAATCCAACCATGAGCCCAAAACTGCCAAGTGCACCACTAAGCCATGTCACAGAATCACAGAATCACCAGGTTGGAAGAGACCTCCAAGATCACCGAGTCCAACCCGTGCCCCAACACCTCAACTAAACCATGGCACTGAGTGCGACATCCAATCTCTTTTTAAACACACCCAGGGATGGTGACTCCACCACCTCCCTGGGCAGGCAATTCCAGAACTTTATCACTCTTCCTGCAAAAAACCTTTTCCTGACATCCAACCTACATTTCCCTTGGCGCAGCCTGAGACTGTGTCCTCGTGTTCTGTCAGCTGCTGCCTGGAGAAAGAGACCGACCCCCACCTGGCTGCAGCCACCTTCCAGGGAGTTGTGGAGAGTGATGGGGTCACCTCTGAGTCTCCTTTTCTCCAGGCTGAACAGCCCCAGCTCCCTCAGCCGTTCCTCCCAGGGCTCGTGTTCCAAGCCCTTCCCCAGCCTAGAGAGCATTAAAGCACTAGCCACAGACACGGGCACTGAGAGCTGGGCACACAGCAAAACACAAGGAAGAGTTTACAGATCCAGAATTATTTTAGGCTCTGAATTTAGGCAGGGAAATTCCTTGAGCTGGATGAGAGCTATCCTAACACCCACCTTGCAGCCCCATCAAAATGTTGTGTTAGTATCAGCAAATTAAAGCGCAAAAACTGACAACAAATATCAGTGACATCTGGAATTTAAGATCAAACCTTCATCTAAATGGAGAAATAAACTCCAGAGAGGAAAGATGAAACATCCTGGTATCTCAAAATGCCAAAAGTCTGAAATTAAAACACTTAGGAGTATCATGGGAAAAGCGTCTGTGTAAAATTCCAGGTGCTGCAGCACTACATAGAGAAAGTAGTAAAAGAAACAAACAAAAGAAGAAAAAAAAGAGATAGTGGGAGAAAAAAGAACATTTTTAAAATGCAAATGACCTTCTAACCAGCAGAGTTTTCCCTCCACAGGTTGTCTGTCAGGAACAGCCTTGAGTCAGTGCAGAAGGCCCACGTGAGGGCCGGTGATGAAGCGCTGAAATGAAGAAGCACCCTCTGCCAGCCCGGGCCTGCTGCGAGCCCGGCGCCAGGCCTGCAGGAGATTCCAGCGCCGGCAGCGCCGTGCAGAGCCAAGGGATGCAGCAAGGTGACCTGCAGGCACCAAAACAGCACAAGGCTCAGGGACAGAAAGGAGCACGCCCTCTCTGACCAAACCTGCGCGTGCTTGCGGTTTAAAGAACCATTAAAGATGTCCAGTGTTGGACGTGGCTCGTGACACACCGCGGGATCGCTGAGGGCTGGACCTGTCTGTCCTAACACTCAGCCTGGCCTGGGAATTCAAATGTACAGAGACAGCCTCTCCCCAAAAGGGAAAGATACAGAATAATTTCAACCTTTGAAGGGAGAGGAAGGAGGGAGGAAGAGAAAGAAGATAATTTCTCTTTCAGAGACTATTTAAGGAACTAATCTGTGACACGTGCACACACTTCCTCACTACAGGACAAAACAAAGAAGTGGACATTGTGAAAAAGGATTCGCACCAAGCACAAGTCATTGCATCCCAGGCAGGGTTCCCCAGCCACCAAAGCCATCCTGAGGACTGCTGTGGGTGTCAGCTGCACATGGAGCCCCATCCTCCACCAAGCCACGCACAAGCACCTCATCTCTTTTGTTTCTTTTCATTCTTTATTGTGGTACCAGAGATCACTTCTGTTTGGAGTTCCAAAATGACTGGTTTTGTTTCATCAGGTGTGAACACCAGATGACCAGAACTGCCTCTCTCTGAGGTCAATCCTTCTCAAATGGAGCACAGTCCCATTTGTAAGTCTGTGCAAGCAGCACATCCAGTAGACAGCCACTGTTCAGCAATCTCTTAAAAAACCCCATAAATTCTCAACTATTTTCACTGCAAAAAATGTTAACCAAAAGGTTTAACAGAACCATGAAAAAAACAAAGGAAACAAACCCCCCAGAACTGCATGCTCTTGCTTAGAGCAAAATCCTCTCAAGCTGATATTTCTGAAATGCCTTTTTTTTTCCTGTCTTTTCACTTCATCGGTAAAAGGAAAAATGAGCTGATATTTGCTGTTTTTACCTTAACCACACTAGCACTGTTAGGAAACCGTGCTCCATCCTCACCAAGCAGCATGGAACTGCTGTGAACAATAAAGTCTGACTTTGAAATTGTACCTTGAAGTCTCAAACCAACCTGCCAACAAGTCCAGAATATTTGGTCTAAATATAAAACACAAAGGCACTCTGGGTTTTATAAAGACACAAGCAACCACCAGAGTTGGACTAAATTAATGAGCATGTGTATTCCAATTCCAACAGACAGGACAGCACCCGTCTGGCTTCACTTAGGAACTTGTTATAATCTCTGCCTTATAAAAAGGTTTTTACACATATGAAACACTCATATACCACTGAGACATAAAATCAGGATGTAATCAAATCTCCACAGTTTTATGTACAATTCCCTCGGGACTTCAAGCTGCAGAACCGAACGTGAATAATTGCATCTATTTTCTAATGAAGACCATGTGCTCTGGGACACGAGTACACAAGTTTTAAGGAGCTCTGCATAATATTTTCGGAGGTATTTCTACTTCAAATAAGCAATCCAGTTAAGAGGAGATAAACAGGCACACACATCGGTGACCTTGTGTAAACAATGCACCAATCGTTGTGATAAATCTGGCTGCCAAATCTAAATATAGACTTTCAGGAGAAAACAATGGAGTTTGAGTAGAAGAGGCCTTCCCCTATTTACTGTTTACCTAATTATCCAAATGAATGTGCAGCTTGGCCTCTCTCCCCTTTTCGAGCAGCATGACCACTTTCCCACTGGGAGCCAAGAGAGCTCTGGCTGTTACTGGAATCGCAGCGTGATCCGGCACATTTGATGCTCCGAGTGCACTTGGTGCAATTTCAAAGCTTGTCTCACAGTTTGGGTATGTGCACACTCTGCTTCCCCCAGACAGCCCCATGCCTGACACAAGGCAGATAGGCACTGCAGGACTGAGTCACTGGTACAGAAACAGGCTTTTTTTCTAAAAAAAAAAAAAAAAATTAAATTTTTTTTCAAATGAAGGCATTCAAAACCCACTCTAAGTTTCCAACTTCGGGTGCCCAAGCAGGAAATGAAGGGAGGAGGGAGCACGGGGCAAAAGGAGGAGGAGAAACTTCTTCTATTCAGGGTTATATTTTTAGACTGTTACTGATTTTGTTTTGTCACTGTGCTACAGAAGCTAGACCTGTGTGAATTAATGCAGCATTATCCTTTCTAATTTTTGCTAAGTCCAGGCTGCAGCTTTAAGCTAATCTCCTTACGTGGACATGGCAGGGCACTCGCTCCCCCTGCCCTGCTGTGGCTCCTATCTTTCCACCAGATACTCCTGCCTGCAGCACATATCCAGCCATGTATTCCGTCTCTTCTTTCCCAAAGCATGTAAAAAACAAGAATTCCCCCCTTTTGTGCTTGGAAACAAAATCTACGCACTGAGGGCACAGAACCTGAAATCCTGATTAGCTGTGAAGCACACCAAGAGCACGGGATTTATAACCACAACATATGGGAAGGAACACAACTGAAATGCTTTTCCTTCTTGCTAAAAATACTCACATCTTAAAGTGTCTTTGCCCTCCTTGATCTATGGATATTTATAAGCCAATTTTTGCTGGGCAGGCTGAGGCTAGAGGAGAGAAATATGTGTCCTCTATTCCCTGCTCTATTTCAGTCCGTAACAGTTATGCATCCCATTTATTCTTATTGTTCCAAAGCAAGTTAGTTTTAAGTTGTATTTTTTTTAACAAGTTGCTCTCCCCAGCTGTCATTACTAGGGTTATCGTCAAACTATTTTTTTATTTCCTTTCTCCATGTTTGCGCAGCACAGGCCCAACCCATTTGCGACTTCCCTCCCTAGATGCAAGTTGCCATGCATAGATCAATTACACAGAAATACAATGACTTACAGTAAAGAAATCATTTGGGAAAAAAACAAACATATGGACCTCAACTTATTTATAAATATCTTCAAAAAGGAGCCTGGAAACATCCCACCCCAGGCTGGCGGTGCTCAAGGCAGAAGTGGTGGGGAGTGGCAAGGGAAGAGGCGGACAGACAAGGATTTTATTGTTTGTCTTATTAAAGTTTTGTTTTCTTCTTTCCAGAAAAACAAGAAAGGCCAGGAAATCCTCAGAATTTGGTATTCCCAGCAGCATCTCATTAGATGAACACAAGGTCCTCGCTTCCCGTTCCCTCCTCACTTCACAGCAAGCAAGGATGGAGCAAGACAATGCCAACGTCAGGAATGCTACAAACCCAGAAGAAGCCCTGTAAATCAACCCTGTGCAAAATTGGAGTTACCCTGTTTACTTCTATTCCACACTAATGCATCCAGGTTTTTTTAACTATGAAAACCCAGGTCAGGTCTTAGAGTCTACACTTCTCATCTCTGGACCAAAGATTAACCAGCCAAGTCTCCTGCAAAATAGTCTCTTCTCTGACCATCAGCAGCCAGAAGAATTTTGGGGTAGAGATGGTTAAACAGGAAGGAAGGATGAAAGGAAAAGATCCCAAAGCTCAGAACAACTCTCTCCCCACTTGCAACCCTGCTGTAGGGGAAAGGAGGGGACACAGGGACCCAGTTAGTGCTTCTCCTGCTCACACCAGGCACGGACAAGTAGGAAAGGTGATGGAACACACAGAAAAAGCTCCTTTCCAACCCATGCCTTGGGCTCTGGCTTTGGAGCAGCCGGGCCCTCCTGCATTCCAGCCAGAGTGCCAGGCACAAACAGCTTTACACTGAAAGGTGCTGGTGCTCGGGATTGACACACAATTTTGAGACCCATGAGAAGCTGCTGTGGTTTTGCCATCATGCAGCTGGTGTGACGTCCAGCAACAGGGGCCAAAACTCACCTCCCCATACAAACACACATTTAGGGACAACTGAAACCAAATCAAAATCAAGTTCTTCCTGTCTGAAAAGTTGTCAAGCATATCAAGTCCTTCGTTTACCTTCTCGACTGTCTAGAAAACTGACAGATGAAAACTGATTATTACTCTGGGATAAATTGCAGAAGAAGACAAAAAAAAAAAAAGGTAAATCTGAGTTTATCTTCTTAAAATATAAACCCCTCAAGGAATATAATTTGCTGCAATTAAATACAAAAAGCCAATCCTCAAGATAAGCCTTAACAAATCACCTTGAGAGTTTCATAAATTGTGGTTTGGTTTGGGGGGTTTTTCAGTGCATCTCTTAATGCATTTACCTGGCCTGTCAAACATACTTCTGAAGTTCTCACACCAGATGAACACAGGAGCCAGAATAGAAAGTGGGCGAGACAGTGAGACCACAGAGAGAACTGTTTCAATAAAGAGGTTTTGAATATTTAATTATTAAACTAGAAAGAAGTCTCAGGTCTCAGCTTGTATCATATGAAACTTCACTTACATTCACAAAGAGAGTAGGTTTAGATGGGATATTGGGAGAAATTCTTCCCTGTGAGGGTGGGGAGGCCCCGGCACAGGGTGCCCAGAGAAGCTGTGGCTGCCCCTGGATCCCTTGCAGTGCCCAAGGCCAGGCTGGACAGGGCTGGGAGCAGCCTGGGACAGTGGAAGATGCCCCTGTCCATGGCAGGGGGGCGGAACACGATGAGCTTTAAGGTCCTTCCAACCCAAACCTTCGGGGATTCTTTGATAAATTCATCTACCAGACACAGCAACGTCACCACGGGAAGCTGCGCATCTGCCACCCAACTTTTGGATTCAGACTCTCACAGATGAGCAAGAAATTACTGATACCAAAGTGTTTGACAAGAGCTGATAATGCTACAGATATTTACTGTCCTACAGTAAATACACAGTTGCTTTTACACTTAAAAAAATTTAGTTGTTGATATGTAAAATAACCCTTATACAGTCTTTAGGTATAAAGAGTTATCTTCACAAGCTCTCTTTTGAGCCTGCATTTCAAGTCTTTCCTTTCTGGACCACTAAAGATTAGATACGGGCTGTGTTTCTGATGCACAGAAGGCACGAGCTCTTCTTTCTCTATTTTCCTATTTCCTTTGCTCCCCATCATCCCCAGATGATGTTCCCCAAGCAGCAGAGCAGTGGAATGCTCTGTTGCCAGAGCCAACACCATGAGTCACTGTGCACTCACAAGACAGGGTACGAGATCTCCCAACACTTTCCCCCCAAATCCCAACCACTTTGCAAACGTTCATTGCGCCTAAATTAAACAGCTTTTGGTATCAAGTGAATAAAAATTCACATTTCCTGCCAAGCCACTAAACCACATTTAAATGGTAGAATGTACACCCAATTTAGCATTTCTTCGTGGTTTAGGTGGGAATTCAGATACGCAGAGACTGACTGTGCAAAGCTGCAATGGTCATCTTGACAGAAGGAGGATAATTAAGTCTGTGAAGTCCAGAGAGAACCAACTCAACATTAACTGGATCTCAGAAGCACAGGCAAAGGCCAGGAAATCCAAAACCCACTGCTCCCACCGGGCTGTTGTACCCTGCAGGAGCTCTGGCTGTGAGCTGACCTTGTAGGAGCACTTGGTTGTTCCCAGCTGTTTAAAACCTTTCACTTTGGTGCTTGTGGTTTTACAATTCCACAGTTTCAAGTGTCTCATCAAAGGAACCTGTAAGCAAAGGTGGGAGGACACAGATACCTCCTCAACTGGCTTTGGTAACTAATCAGTCTGCAGTGGAATTCGAAGTCTGCAAAAAGTTTTCCAGAAATAGTGCATGATTTATGCAGAGATGATTGCACATCAATTTCTTATTCAGAATCTTTGTCACATTCACTGGGAAGAAAGTTGGGTTTATTTCTGTCCTTCATTCTTCTACCCTACTGGGTTCTTTCAGTTACTTTTCCCTCTCACTGTCCTCTGCTCTTCCCATGCAACAGCTATCAAACACAGCCAATAAATGGATTAAATCGCACAAGCTTTCCTGTTGTAGTCACTGTACTTTTCACAGCTGAATAGTCCATATCTATTCCATACCCATTTACAGGGACTGATCACTGAATTGAACAGGAGAGTTCATCCCCCTGCACCTCTGCTTTCAGTCTATTTTTGAAAGTCCTTCTTATAATCACAACTAGACTCTCAAATGAATCACAGTTCAATAGATTCAATAACGCAAAAAAATTCTATTCCAACACCAACTTACATTTTCTCTTTTTAAAGCTGGCAGTGAGAGAATACTAAAATAGAAGCTGCAGCTCTTTTATCATTAAGATCTCTAGATTTTGTACTACATAGATATTAAGGGAACTTCTGAATGAACCAGAAGGTGGCAATTTCTGGGTAATCCCACCAAAGCCAGAAAAAGGCAGGGGGAAGGGAAATCACTGTTTTCACATTCTTTTCCTATTATTAAATGCAATACAATTAAATGCAAGGGTTCCTTGTAAAATAACTGAAGCCAATCACCACAAACTACACTACAGGTTAAATTAGGCAGAATTTATGAGGCAGTACAAAAGAGGATAGTGACACACAACACAATGCCTCACTAAAGCATGAATAAATGGGCATTTGAAGCTCAGAAACTTAGAGCCAGAAATAAGAGGGGAAACAAGACAGAGGGAGGAAGGGCAAGGGAAGAGAAGGAAGAAACATGTGTTCATTATCTCAAGAGCTTAACTCCAGAGATTCCAGGAGTAGTAAAGAAGCAGCAGAGAGATTGCAGTGCAGCAGCTTCTGACACACACAGGTCTGATGCTGCCATTACCTCGCCAGACACATCTGACAATTGATGTGCAGCTCTGGAAACCTGACAGGTAGAAAGCTGAAATTTAGCAAGGATAGTTATTTAAAGCACTTACTTGGGGAACAGCTGAATTTAGATCAAAGAAGAGCTGGCTGCTGCCTGTGATTGCCCCCAGAAAGTACTTGGCCATGGCAGAAGTTTCACCCAGGGACTTTTAAAACTTTAAAATCTACAGACACAAGCAGGAAATTAGTGTTTGTATTTTTTCTGGCTAGCCTAATTATAACTTTCAGCCCTAGAGTTACTTCCAGTATTCACAAAACTCAGTTTAAATTCACTCTTCCTACTACCTAAGCTATCATCTAATTTATCTCCTCTCAGGCCCTACTAAAACTGAAACTGGAAACCTCATTTTCAAAACTAATTCTCCCACTGTTATCTGATAACAACCCTCAGGATTATAAATTTAATCACAATAATAACACAATACACTGACAAGTGAACCCAAATACTCCCGGTGTTTACACCAGCAGCAATAATTAGTGTTTTGTCATGTCAGAAAGCGACTGCAGATTTACCTCTGCAAGGAAAGTGACTAGAACAATACAAGCAGCTTCCCTGCAGTCCCTTACTGAACAGGAGACACAGAGATACAAGAATAGGAAAAATGTTACTTTTAATATAAGGTACCTTCAGAGACAATACAATTTATTGACAAAGTGATTTAGATTTTTGCTTTTCAGAGGCTAAAATGTTTTCATTATTTAAAAAAAAATAATAAAAGAAAATATATACCAAGTTCCCAGCAAAGAGAAGTAGGAGCTTACTAAAATTTTTCACTTTACACAGCTCAGTTTCCTCTCCCTCCTGCAATTATCTGTCTGCAGAGGAAATAGCAAACAACATTCTGTGACTGGCTAGGAGGTTCATAAGAACAACGAATATAACAGGTAATACCATGTCATTTTTAAACAGATTTTTTTTTCTTTCTCATTTTGTTGGTGTTTTTTTTTTTTTTTAAGACTATTGAAAGCCTTTTTGCTGACAGGATTCTGATGGCTCCATGACAGAAGAATGCAGCACTGCTAAATGCAAAAGAGATTTAGAATATTTCTGACACCTGTGCTGCAGGGACAGTCCTTAAACGAGATCCTTTTGCTGGTAAATATGTTCTATAACACGTTCACTTGGGCGGGCAGCGGAAATGCCACTGCACTCAGGTGATTAAATCCGTACTGAAGCTCCCTTAGCCATGGGGCCTGACAGGACAGCTCAGGGGCTACCACGCTGCTCTGCAGAAAGGTGAAGGTCCCTGATGTCTCATCCCCAGCACCCTCAGACAGAAGATACTCGTGATGCTGCAGTGCAGTTACCCGAGATCCCTGTTACTGCCGTTATCCGCCTGCCAGCAGACAGCAGCGTAAAGGTGCTGCAACCACTGAGGCTGCGGCTCTTCTGCTATTTGAGAGCTTGGATGTGGCAATTTGAAAGTTCATTTAACAGCTTCTTGCACCCACTGTCACCCTGCAGAACCCCCAGGGGACATGGCAGCGTCATCTGTGGTGATGCAGCCAAAACAAGGGGTGTCACAGCTGGCACACAAAGGATGCTGCTTAGCTGAGTCCTGCCCAGTACGTTTTTGTCGCTTTGCTGTTCTCTAACGTGTTGAGTTTTCCATCCAGTTTGTATTTTTATATTTTATAAGACAAACAGTGTTCAAGAGCAACCAGTTTCAGTTGACTTAAATGTCTCTTCAGCTAGGGCATGGCTCAAGCTTATTTCAGTTTATCCCAAATCCAAAAAACTGTTTGTATTTTCTCCACAGTTGTACACCAGCAGACAGGCAAATTAAAGAGTATTTAAAAGTAGCAGAGATCTCAGGAGAGGAGAGAGAAATCCAGCAGCATTTGTTAGGCTGGCAAAATGCCATTTGCCGACTTTGACCATGACATTTTATAATCTTTTTGTTTTAAATAAAGATCAAAACCTTAGGATGTTCAGTTTCACCACCACTTCACGAAGTGCTCACAAGTTCTCTGGCATAACCAGCCTTAAACATATTTATACATTAACAGGAGTCAATAAAAATATTTCATTATATTAAAATATTACATTCTATAAGGGTCATTAAAAAACCTACTGTCTCAAAGTATGTGGAATATAAATCCTGCTGAAATAGTATCTGACCACATCTGTTCTTATACAAAAGTCACCACTTAGAAGTCCCTTTTAAAGTCTGATGTTTCATGTAGTTCATTAATCCTGAAATCTCTGAAAGCTGCTGGAAGTTGTTGGTGGCTAATCAAATGCATAAATTTGGACCACACAAACCTATGATCGCTTTCAGATCTCCTTCAGGTAAATCTCTCCCTAGCAACTACTGATGGAAGGAAATGTTATTTTTTAATGACATGAGAAGTGTTAAATAAAAAAGAATGGTCATCAAAGACTCTACTCAGTAAAGACAAAATCAGCCTCTTTTGCAGCAGACTTTTTCTGCCAAAATTACATGTGACAACAGACTAAGGTGGAGATCTGTATTTTTGCTGCTCCCCATCCCATGAACACTGGAAAATAAATACTCTAAGTGTCCTTTGTGCTTTTTTATAATGTTTCCTTCCTGTGCCATTTCTTTTTCCATCTGACTGCTAACTGCAGTGTTCCTCTTATCCATGGAGACCTGGGCAGCAGGCTGGGATTACGGGACCGAGGTCTCAGCACTCAGCACCCCCAAATGCAGAAACCAGGCTGGCTTCAAGCACAGGCCTGCCCTGGGCCAGAATGGGTGCCTGTATTTACACACCCTGTCCAAGTGCTTTTCCAATGGGTACACTTGTTCCAGGACCACATTCCCTTCATCCCATTCTCCCAGCATCCCCAACTTCCTAACATCCTGCAGGCATTTAAAAAAAAACACATTTAACACACCTCCCCACAGTGTAAATAATGAGATTTAAGGGAAAAAACCAAAACAACACAGCTCTCCAGGGGTTCTGAAATCATGCTGGAAGTTATCAAAGCCAAGACTATTTCATGTTGCCCTATTGGCTGTGTTTCCCTCAACAAAGAATTGTGCTTTCAAACACTGATGGACGAAAACTTCTCTGAAGAAGTGTACACAAGTTATGGACACAAGGTAAATGTGTGCTCTAATCACTTCATATCTGCTTGACTTGCCTGTTAAAAAACCCCTCTATGTTAATTCTCAGACTGACTTTTTCTCTAAGTGAAATTTCAATTAGAATAATTCCATTCTCCTTATCCCTGCAGCAAGTTAAAGGGGCCCAGTAGAGACCTGGAGAGGGACTTTTGACAAGGGCCTGCAGTGACAGGGCAAGGGGGAATGGCTTCACACTGCCAGAGGACAGGGTTAGATGGGATATTGGGAAGAAATCCTGCCCTGTGAGGGTGCTAAAGCCCTGGCACAGGGTGCCCAGAGAAGCTGTGGCTGCCCCTGGATCCCCAGAAGTGTCCAGGGTCAGGTTGGAGGGGACTTGGAGCAACCTGGGATAAGGGAAGGTGCCCCTGCCTATGGCAGGGAGGTTGGAATGAGATGATCTTTAAGGTCTCTCCCAACCAAACCATTCCATGACTCTGACATTTATTTTCACTCAGCTGCTTTTTGTAAAGACTGGTTAATTTGCCCAAGGTCCCAAGCTATTTATAGAGAGATCAAGGAGATCTCCTCTACGGTTTCCTGTATTTGTCACCCCACATCTGTCACAAAGCAACCAAGGAGATTACTCTGTTTCAATTTATATCCACATTCTTCCTAAAGGCAGGAATTCATGGATTCTGAGAAGTCCTGAGTAAGGAGAGACCAGTAAGTTTGGGCTGGAAGGGAACAGCAACAAGACCTCCTTCCCAGCAAAGGGCAACACAATACTTGGCACGTCCAGTCCGTAACTTGTACACGAGAGAAGTGCTGGTGCCTGGAGTGCCCCCTCCACAAACACGCTCTCAGCTGCAGCCCTGGCACAGATGGGCAGCAGCCAATAACTCACACAAAAGTCCTAATTTCCAAGAACAACTTTTCATTGAAATTCATACACTGATAAGATTGGCACTCAGATAAACTTTACCACATGTGGCTCAGGTTGTGTCCTCCTCTCCTTATCCCAGCCTGGAGCAAAGAAGTTGTCCTGCTTTGGGAGGGCTGCTTCAGTCTTTGATAACTCACCTAATCGGTCCTAATTAGTCAGAGTCATTGAAGAGCCTTGTGCCCTGTTAAAGAGTCATTCCCTCAGACCTGGCACTGCTGGGGCAGTTTGATATGTCTGCTTTGCAGAACAGCAGCATGAAGAAAGGTGCTTGCACCAGAAAGACACAAGGCTAACAAAATCAATTCTTGACATTTGAGACAGCCTCTTAAAAACACTCACCACGTATGCACATAATCACGCTCCATGATTATACTAATTTGCACAATTAAGAGCTGGATAAACACCGTAAATTTAAATGAAAAACCCCAGGCTCGGGCTGGTGCTGCTGCTGGAATATTTTAAAATCCAAAATACCCGGCACTGCTGATGACAATTTCTGTAACCACGCAACACGAGAGCACCTTACTGAAATCCAGACAGATACTTGCCACCAAATCAAACAGGAACAAAGCAATAAAATAGTTTCTTCTACAGCTCATCAGTGCTGTTTTCTTCTCAACCTCATCTTTCAGTGCAGTCACAACTGACACAACAGTTTAAATGCTCCTGAGATACCTGTCTCCTGCAAGCTCCCCACTCCCTCCTAAACTTCCAAATTAGACAGACTGCTGCTGTTACAGAGCCAAGCTAAGGCAGGAATCCCAGGGCAGGCTAAGACATAGACTTTAAACACACATTCACCTGGACAGCCATCTTCTCCACGGACAAAGGTTTTGGCATTTTCAGGTTGCCATCTCACACTGGAGATGAAAGATGGAAACAAGAGCAGTACCCAACAGCTCTCCGCTTGCTACCGCATTTCTCCTCCCAGGCACCCAAACCCTTCGGAGCAGTTATCTCTGCCATCAGGCAAGGTGTTTCCCGTACTCACCACTCCATGTTTTTGCCTGCATCAGCATCTTCCTCATCAGGCTTGCCATACTGGAATTTTTACCCGTGTTGTCTAAACCTGCTCAGGCCCAAACCGGGTGGAAGAGGTAGAAAAAGACACCTGCATCTTGTCTCTGCCAGCGCCGTGGCTTTTCCTCCAGAGGCTGCAGAGCGACTGGAGGAGCAGGGCTGAGCACACACACACACACACGTGCATGCACACGCACAGGAAGCCTGGAACTGAATCAGTATTAAACGGAGCGACTTCCTTCTTCATGCTCCAGTATCTCGGCCGTAAACAAGCACTGCATATTAGCTAAGCGAAGCCGAAAAGTCCAGCAGTGAAGGACAAAAGAAGGGAGTGGCTGCAGCAAGGAATAACTATTTTAAATACACAAACATCTTCCCATCAGATTAAAACTAGCTTTTAAATTAGGCAGATTCTGAAGCCATTGTTGTGACAGGGTAACTCAAGACAAACAGGAGACGCTGCTTCCTCCTCTGGAGAGGTCTCCTGGATTTCCAGGACGAAGCGTCCCATAAGCATTCCAAGTGCCTGCTCCAAAAGTGTGCATGAAAAGTATTCCAGTCACTCCAGGGATAGAAGGCAAAGGAGGGGGAGGCAGATGCAGAAATAAGCCCCAGAGGAGGTACCAGCAGCTACAGCTGCTGCACCTGGCAGCACAGGAGCAATGGAGGAGCAGAGGAAGGACACTGAGCTTGTGTGCGGGTCAGAGCACACGGCTTTGGCTACCAGCCTGCCCCACAAGGCAGCCCCCAGCTCTCTAGGAACAAGGTCAGCCCGGCAGAAATGAGTGTGTGTGCAGGGATGTGGCAGGAGTCAAACACATCCTCCCCAGCAGCGTTTCATGCACAGCCTGCTCGTGTTCTGGGAGATCTCCACCTCACCACACAAAGCCTCAGGCTCCTTTGGTTTCCAGTGGCTTTCCCCACCATTTTGTGGCATTTACCTCACGGCAGCTCCACCTCTGAGCAAACAGAGCACACCACCAGCATGCACCAAACCCTTCTGCACAGATCCAGAGGGCTCTAACATTTGCTCCACTGCTGGCAACAAAAGCTCTGCTGACGGAGAAGAGAGCAGGCAGGTCAAGCGCTACTGACCCAAAATGCTCCAAAGGAAGATGATGACTTCTTTGACAACTCCACTGGCTCCCCAGCAGGTCCATGCACTTGGCAGGCAGGATGAGCAAGGGCAAGCAGAGCCCATGAGACAGACAGCAGCAGCCACTTGTGTCCAGTGCTGTGCTCGCAGACACCCTGCTGCAGACGGTGACAAGGTGGGTGACTCTGGAGCGTGTCCTACCCGGTGTGTGAAGGGAGAGACACACACAGACTCTGCCCATTCGCTCTGTCCAGCAGCAGCTCTCCACACCTGCATGTCTGCTGCCATCAGGGAAGCCTGCCACATCCCAGCATCCTTGGAAAGAGAGGGGAGGGAGGATGGACAGGGCAGCCTGGGTCCATCCCCAAGGGTCAGCCAAACAGTGACCACTCTCACCTTGGCTGGGACGCAGACACAGCAGCCCTTCTGCTCGAAGTAACCCAGTGTTTGGAAAACACAAGTGCAAAGGTGGATTTCCCCCATCCACCTGGGGCAGGAAAGGCTGAGATGCACGTGGCTTTGCAGCACTGGAGACTCTTTCTGTCTCTGAAAGCACACCAGAGCTACGGTAGTTGTTGGCCTGGAGCCTTCAGCAGGCAGTGTCTTTGCTGACAACACCACTGAGATAGGGTCTGACCTCGGTGGGGTTTCTCAAACCAAGCCCCACTGTGGCTGGGACAAAAGGCTGAGTGAGGAGAAAGCCGGGAGCTGGGCAGTCCTTAGCCTCAAGATGATGAGAGGTGCATGTCTGAAAGAGCTGCCATCCTCTGCGTTTTCAGACATGCTTTTTATTTATCTTTCTCTCAAAGACCACTTATCTCATAAAAGGCCTTTTAAACATCCAAACTAGACCACTGAAAGATCTCCAACTATTCAAACACCCTTTTTATTACCACCTTGCAAAGCTGGCTACTGAAAGACCCCCGTTTTTTCTTACTCTCTTAATAAGGCAACAGCAGATTCTTCTCCCCCTCCTCTTTTCACCTTGTCTTCAAGAAATTAAGTTCTTATCAAAGCAAAGTACAATTAAATTGCTGATATCTCTTAAGGTTAACTGCGAGATCAAGGGGTTGGAGTCAATAAAGAAACAGTGCTGCTCTCAGAAATCAAAATCCACATTAATCTTTCCAGGTACAGTAGAGAAGTTTCACAACAACCCTCCACATAAGAGAAGTCAGATGAAGAGAGGTGAGGGAGCACAGGGTAAGCAGTGTGAAAGCCTAGCAGCCTTTTGCCAAAGGGCTCCTTCTCCTCATTCCACCGTCCAAGCCTGAAAAGCAACACTTCATTATGGAAGAACTGCACACAGTTTCAAACCTTCCTTTCCATTTCACCAGGAAAATCTTGCTAGCATGTAAGAGTTGGACTGAGAAATCATCCCTCTGTCTTTGTTCCCCTTCACTCGACCAGGTTTGGGTCGGAAGGGACTTTAGAGATCATCTCATTCCAACCCTCTGCCACGGGCAGGGATAGCTTCCACTAGACCAGGTTGCTCCAATCTGGCATTGAACACTTCCAGGGATGGGGCAGCCACAGCTTCTCTGGGCAGCCTGTGCCAGGGCCTCCCCACCTTCACAGGGAAGAATGTTTTCCAATATCCAATCAATGTTTTCCACTATCCAATCTAACCCGGCCCTCTGGCAGTGTGAAGCCATTCCCCCTTGTCCTGTCACTGCGTGCCCTTGCCAAAATTCCCTCACAGCTCTCTTGTAGCCCCTTTAGGTGTCAGAAGGTGCTATAAGGTCACTCTGCAACCTTCTCTACTCCAGGCTGTACAACCCCAACTCTGCCAGCCTGTCTTCACAGGAGAGGTGCTCCAGCCTTTTCTTCTCCAGATTATGTTCACGGCCCTTCTCTGGACTTGCACCAACAGGTCCCCATCCTTCTCATCAGGGAGAGGTTGGTGCAGTCCAGCGTGCCAGCTGACTGCCTCAACACGCATTTTCACATACACATCTACCAGAAGACATTCAGAATTTAATTCTTCAAGTGTAATGAAATCACTGCTACAGTACAAAACATAAATCATTTCTTTAATACCCATCAGCCAAAGAAGGCTTCACATTAACACCCTCATCTCTGCCAAGTACCAAAACAATTACCACATGAATATTAAAAGGGTTCCTTGGCAGGGTGATGTGATTATCACAGGGAATCTCAGGAGACAATGCAGGACACTTCAGATTTGCACCAATGTGCCAATGTAGAGGGACTACTGCGGGCAGCAGAGGCTCCTCAGCCTGGTTGTGGAGGGGTTCCACGTAGTAAAAATAACAAGCTCCAGGATGAGACTGCTTGGGAGCAGAGGAGAGAAAATATGGCTGCTCCCAGCACTCTGAGGAATCAGAGCCCTTCGTGCTTCAGGAAGGAAAATGTGAGAGCGGCTCTGCAGCTTCTCACACCCCATAAGGGGAAGAAAAATGGTCTTGAATGTGTGATCCATTTAAGGTCATATAGAAAGATGAGTTTTGTCAGTTAACCCCTCGAAGAGCTTTCCTGGGATAGACAACACTAACACAAGAGGTGGCAGTAAGGAGAATGGAGAGCAGCACACAGGCTTCAGACCAGCAAAGCTGTGCTCCAGCTCTTCCACTCGCTTCCCCTTTCAACACCACCTCCCCAGTGTTTGGGGCATTCATTCACCTGTTACACACCAAACTGAGCAGAATGTTTTACACTTCACTGGTGAAAAGTCAATTACAGCTCCTCACCTGGTTCCAGAAACACAAGGAATCATGCGATTTCCTGAGCTGAGCCCAGGCTTTGTTGGCAGCCAAGGCTTTCAAACAATCTTCAAAGACTTAAACTTTAGACTAAAGCTTCACCAGCAGCACTTTAAACCCGAGCATCTCCCCTTTGCTTCTCATGCGATTACGGAAAGTTGGAGTAAAAGCTTGTTCCAAACAGAAATATAAGACCAAACATATTTTTAGTATTACATATAAAAACAGCAATTAGAATTTTTGTTTCAATTACAAATATACTCAAAACAAGAGAAATTATCACCGTGGGTAGGTAGAGTCACAGGGTGTAGTTTAAGGTTGGGATCTCATTTATTTATGATATATGATTCTGGACCATGACAAAGAGGGTGTTGTGATTTCAGGTCACATTTGTACTAAGGATCCACCAGCTCCTCTAATTTTACAGGCTTTACCAAAAAGGAAGGACATCTTCTCCCCACCCTTAAATACTGCTCCTTCTCCAGACTCTTCAAAAAAGAAGAAGAAAAAAAACTCAACAAGTTGACACCCAGCACAGTGACCTGATGTTTTCCACGCATTTGCCCTCCGATAAGCACAGAAATGCCTTCTGCTGGGCGTTTTCCCTGTTAACCTTCCTGAGCAAAAACATTAATGCTCGGAAGAAAACAGAACCTAGTGCAGTAGGTAATGATACTAAATATAAGCAGTGAGTCAAATCACTTTGTTTCTCAGGCATGCAGCTCAACAAGTTGTTTCAGAACTACAGTCCCTGTGCAGAGCTGATCATTCCTCATTTTTATGGGGTTTTTGGGGTTAAGTGAAGTGTATTCTTAGAAGCAGACTTTCACAGAACTCTGTGAAACAGATGCAGTTCAGCAATTTTTTACAGCAGCTGTTACTATTAAAAAACCTCATCACCAGTGACCATCTAACAAAACATTCTTACAACTGGCCTAGGAAAAAGGAGGGACAGAAGAAAGCACACAGGGAGTATCCAGGGCACTGCTGAGATTGGTTTCAGACGGCTCCTACCAACAAAACCACAGAATCACAGCATGAGCTGCTCGGGCAGGACAGATTAAACTGGCTTAGATGGCCGTGCAGTGGGTGAATCCGCTCCCCAACTCCTCCAACTCCAGCAGAAAGGCAGGATAAACCCAAAGTGTCTCAAGGCTGGCAAAGCGACAGAAAGCCAGCAGGAGATGCTTCCCACTATGCAAGGGACAGTGGGAGGCTGCTTTTGAAACAGAAAAATGCACACTTGTTAAAAACAGCAGATTAAATATCTAATGGACAAGTCAATGGAGGGAATCAATGATGCATTAATAGCTTCGATCAAAGTATGTGCACAGTCTGCATTCAAAGACTCTCTTTGGAAAAAAACTCAAACCAAAACAACCACCCCCCCCAACCAAACCACAGATCAAAGTAATATTAAAAAAATTAATAAGTTATTTATTTAAAGTTTACCTCTACAGATGGTCCCCAACTCCCTACCTCCCATCCCCACAAATTGTGTCCAATCCAGAAAAAGCCATCTAATTGAAAAATTCCATGTTTTAAGCCTCTCCAATACCATGCCTCTCTCTGCACATTAACTAAGATTTAAGATAGGCAAGGGAAAGAGCACTGAGACTACATGGGAGATCACTACAAATTTGTCTCCAGAAACAGAAGTATATTTATTTACTATGTTTGAAGGCCAATAGCAATTCCCTGTCTCTGTTTCGCTTTAGCAATATTTAAAACAGAGCAAAAATTATCAGTAACTGCAGGCAGCACTAACGCTGCTGTGACTGACAGAATGATCAGGCTTCACGGGCCATGGAGAGCAAGGGTGTGGGGAGAACCACATACCCTCCCAGAAACGTGCTGATTAAATGACATATTGCCTTCTTGAATCCAAGACATCGAAACCAAATGTCTCCAGTAACTCTTGGTAGGACAAAAAACCCACCATAAAGAAGTCACCGACATGGAGTCACCCTTCTCTGCAGCATGAACGCTCTAAAATGCAGCTCATTATTTTATCCAAGCCTCTGCAAAAAACAAAACTTCCCAGCAGCAGCTCTGCAAGTTCTCAGTGCAGGGCTGAGGTTCACCCTCCCCTCAACAGTGAAGTTCACCTTGGCTGTGGAGGTCTGAACACGTGGTACAGTCCTCACTGAGGTTTCCAAGAGCTGTTCTATCTCAACTTTTTCAAACCTCAGACTCCTTCCCTGAGTCAGGTCTCCCTTTCTTCCCCAGCAACCTACATCCTCTGGAAGAAGTCCCCTTCTCCCTGCAGCTTCTCTTACCCATGTTTGCACAATCCACAGTGAAAAAGAAGAGAGGAGAAGAGGACAGGGAGATAAGGTCAAGTCCTTTCACACAGGGACGTGCAAGGTACAGCGAGTCTAGCACAGGGGGTCTCATGTCCTTAGGTGGGAAGGGACCTTAAAGCTCAGCTCATTCCACCCTCCTGCCTGGGGCAGGGACACCTTCCACTAGATCAGGTCACTCCCAGCCCCATCCAGCCTGGCCTTGAACACTTCCAGGGATGAGGCAGCCACAGCTTCTCTGGGCACCCTGTGCCAGGGCCTCCCCACCCTCACAGGGAAGAATTTCATCCTAATTCCCAATTTAAATCTAACCCCCTTCAGCATGAAGCCATTCTCCCTTGTCCTGTCAGCAGCTACAGGTGGTGGCAGAAGAAGACAGGAGGCCCATGGCTGCCTGCAATTGTCTGTTCTACCTCCACACAAAACCTGCAAGGATAAGGCAGAAAATTCCTCCCAAAATATGAGTTACACAGTGACAAGTATTTCTGACCTCTTACACAACATTCTTGATGAACAAATTAAGTTTGCTGGAGTTCATACAGTATTTTAAAGTGCACTCCAAAAAAAAAAAGTGAAGTTTTAATTTCTGTCAAAGGGTTTTGATAAGGAAGAATTTGTAGATTGTTGTCTGTTCTCCCACTGCTCTGCCCCCCTTGGGACACAGGCAATTTTCTGCATAAATGTGCAAGGAAAAGCACACTAAAGCCTGCTTTTGAGCTGCAATTTGACCCAGACAAAAAGGAAAAAAAGAAGAAAAGACTAAAAGAAGGGGGGGAAAAAAGACAAGAAGATGGGAAATCTAAACCAAAAGATGAAAAAGAACTGCACAAATGATGCCATTGCCAGTAAAGGGTAAAGCCTTTGTGGCTGACACACAGCAGCGAGTGCCAGCCTGGCAGATCTCAGCCACAAGGAGCTTTCAGCGGCCTAATTGCCTCCCTGAACTGTTGAGTGAATAACCCAGCATCCAGACAAACAGGAAATTCATTGGAGATTGAACAAGGAACAGCCAGTGGCTCATTCTGCAGGTTAATGTGCTTTTAAATGAAATGAACTATGAAGATATTACAGCTTCCTAATCAAACCACACGTTTTAAAGATGGAGGAGGAAAAAAAGGGGAAGCCAGGGAGACTGAGGATGGGAAGTTAAAATAAGATGAGGTATCTACAACAGATTAAATGGGGCAAAACCAGAAGTACGCACTTGGGTTAGTATTTACATACTCTCCTGGGTCCTCACACAGGACTCTGCAGTCCTTCACCCAGGGCGAGCAAAGCTGGGAATGCACATGGCATTTCTCTACAAAAGTAATTCTGGGGTATGTATAAAAGACAAGTGCATTTCTGTAACCCTGTGTTCAGCACAGGCAGGAAATGCTGCTTGCACCTGCAGAACATCCATCTCACTTCTGCTCACTGTTACCACAGCACTGTTCCCAGTTCTTGCCACCAGCTCTGCTGGGAGGTGAGAGAAATTATTTTCTTGTCAGCAGCAGTGCAAAGAAAAACACATCAGATCTCAGCCTCCCCTGCACCTCTTGTTTTAGAGGAGGGTTTCTAGCCAAAAGATGCTAAAAAGACAAAAGAACAAGTGTCTCCCCACACAGCTCACTTGCTGGTGCACTGCAGAAAGAGTACATAATTCATTAGTGTGCTAATAAATTTCCTATTTTATTGTAGGACACTGCCAAGTTAAAATAACAAAATACTGCTCTTACTCTGTTAGTGAACTATCTTATCTCTGTAAGTAACAGAACACACAGTTAACTGACAGTAATTGCAGCTTTGGCTACTCTGCAAGGTATGAGAGACTCAGAGCTATCCATTTGCCTCATTCTCAATCACCCCCTGGTGATACCAAATTTACTCATTGCAGCTCTACTGGTAATTCTTGATGTCTGAAATAGGTTTATTGCGAGTGCCAACGTGATAAGAGAAGGATGCAGATATTAATCTTTAACTGAAGGGTTTCTTTACCAAGAAGGTCAGCCAACCAAAGCAACCACTTTAAAAAACAGACAAATAAAAACCCCAGCACCTTTCTCTAGGACAGGACAATGTGCCTTCCTCTCACCTATTTAAAATGATGCCTCAGGTTTTCACTTTTCTATTTTTCAAATCCTGTACTGCCTGGTGTGTAACTCTGAAGTTTCTCGTGGCCTGTCAGCTGCTGCTCTCTCATGCTCAGACAGACATAACAAAGCCTCTCCAGGCCTGCTCTGCAAGGACACCCAGCCTGTCCCAGGCCCAAAATGTGTAAACCAACATCTTTAGAAGGGGGGTAAGCTTGGGGAAATTACATCATTAACTGAAGCTTTAATTGGAGAATTAACCCTGATATGCAAAGGAACCAAACTTATAAAAATGTGAAGAACTCGTGACCCAGGGTCCATCTTGGGTGTTGCCTTTGGACTGCCCAGGGTGTGCCTTTGAAGGCCCTTCAAATAAATCCCTACCTTTACTCCCTTATTCCTGTCTAGTCTCTGTTTTTTAGGTGGCCACCTCAGGCATCAAAAATAGTGTTTGAAATATTAAAGTACTCACTTAAGTCTTAAGGCTAAGTACTAAAAATGCAGGAGGTATACAAGCCCTTCTGCCTCCCCCGCTTGTGAACTCTGCAGGGAACTGCAGCCTTGAGACAGCTCATGGCCACCAAACTAGCCTGTCCCCTCCAAAAGGGAGGGGTCCCACTCTCCATGCACCCCTGCCAGCTGTCCCAAGTCACTCCTCAGTACTGAAGCATTCCTCTACCTTCCATTCCTCAGTAACAAGGAATACTGAGCTCTGGAGTAGAGGGGATTATTTTCTGAAAGAATTCTGGTGGCAGTGAGAGGTCACACTGCTTTCAGTGAGAGGTGACACTGCTTTAGCAATATTGTGAAACCACTCCAGCACAAAATAAACAGAACCAACTGCTCTGGCTGTGGATTTGCAGGAGAGGACAGTGCAGAGCCACCCTCCACCTGGAGTGATTCTCCCAGCAGGAATTTATAATCTTGGAGGCCAGACTGCTTTGGTCCTGCTCGATAACAGCAGAAGAAATTTGCTGGTCTCTGCCCTCCTCCTCCTGGAATCTCCCTTTTCCCCACCACAGGCCAGACATGCTTAATGGCTGTGGCGGCATACGAGGCCGTGCGTTCACTGTTGGCAGACAGCTGCCAGAAACCTACTTTTAATCCCTCAGCCTGGGCACGTTGGTAAGGAAAACAGAAGAGTTCAGAACCACAGGAGAATCTTGTAATTTGCTCTCAGAAATAACCCTGAAAGCCCACTGCAATCCACGTGCAAAGGAACGTGTTTTCCCTCTCAAAACCTCAAACGAGTATTTCAGTCCCATGTCATCGTGGGAATCAAAGCTGCCCCTTTTGATAACTCATGCATTTACACCTCGGCTGTGTGACAGCCTGAATAGGCAGTCTAGTGAAGCAATTGTTTCTCCTTTAGCAGAATACAAAGGCAGTTGTTTTCAACTGTTTTGCACAACTCTTCCTCATGGCCTTTGTATTTTAGAGTAGATGAGAGGGGGGAAAAAAAAGAAACCTACAAGATATGGTAGCCCAAAAAAGCAAATCACATCTCCATACCAGATTCCAGGTGTGTTGCTAAATGGTACTTCGTGAATGTTCTCTCCTATGTGCTGGTAATCCTGGGCTTTGTTTGAACTACAGTTAGAGGCTACCCAGCAGGAAAAAACTCCCCCGACCTTCCGCTCTTTCCTAGTCTTCAATGTTTCTCTGGAGAGGGGGAAAGCATGAAGCGGGGGTAGCATTTACGAGATGCCAATTTTATTGCAGAAATTAGGAATACCTTTAGGCATAAGCAGCAGTGGCCTTGTTTATTGGAGCAGAGCTGACCCAGCCACTCCTTGCTTTCTCATGAGCAGGACTGTGAGTCACCAGTCGGCTGCAGAACGTCAGCTGAGTGCTATGCCAAAGTTGCTCAAGTTTTTCTAAGAGGGGGGTAAATCAGACATTTGACAGGCTGCTGGACTGCAACCAGTGCAAGCAACAAGGCAGGCAAAAATTTAGTTCCCAAGGGAGAAGCCCTCCCCACCACCATAAAATAGCTCTGGGATACCATTTTTGTGCAAGGCAAGAGGCACTCTGAACCCCCAGGGCACGGTTTCACACACTAACTCACCACTGGCGCATCACCAACCACCCAGAATAATCTGTGCAAAATGGCTTTATGTAAATGACTGCTTTAAGGGAGCAGGGGTAGGGTGAGTGATGCCCACAAATCCTCTTGTGCTTTTACTCTCCTGGATAAAAGTACAAACTTGGAATTCGAGTGAGGGGACAGCAGAGGTTGTCCCCTTGGCATGGGAAGAAGAGAAGGCTTGGCCTCTAAGGGGCACCTGCTACAAACCTTTCTAATTCTCCCACAAGCCAAAAAAGAGAGCAGATAAAAGATATCCTAAAAAACATCCCTATCAAAAGGATAAGAATTTTGATCTAAAAATGAGCAAGATGGCACTCCTCCTGCATGTAGGGCAGCAGTAAGGAAGGGAAGCACACAGACAAAAGAGACAGGATGAGAAACACCATGAACTACAGAAGAAGGAAATGAGAGAGGAGGAAGAAGAGAAATAATAAAGCCAGACTGGTTGTTTTGGGAGTGGAAGAACAGATGAAATATAGGAAGTGCCATCATCAAAGTGCATATTATTGCTTCTTTCCTATAAAACCATAGGGGACAAGATCATACAGGTATTTTCCACCTCAGCTAATAAGCACGTATCCCCTGGCTAGTGAGTGCCAGGTGTATTTTTCCTATGACTGGAGGAAACGCTTGTATTAAAATTAAAAATAAAAGGGAATGCTCACTTAATCTGCTGTGCAACCTGAGTCCCCACTTATAAATGGCAGGAGCTGGAGACAATGAGAAATTGCTAGATTACAGAGGCCTCTGCAATGCAGCGAGCAACAGCTGAGGGGTAAAGTTGGAACACCACCAGCAGGCTTCAGAATGCCAAATTAAGTTTGCTTGCACAGTTGTTGCTAATAAAAACCACAAAGCCTTTCTCTCGGTCTCCGCATGGCCTCATTCATCCTGCTCCACGATGCTGAAACACAACTCAAATCAGCGGAAGAGCGTCAGGAACACCCGTCTCCAACACCTTCCAGCATTCCCTGCAGTCAGGTGAGCAGAGCTGCTGCAAATCCAGGTATGGCTTCACTCAGGAGCCTTCACCACGGGGGTCAGGATCCCTCACCATGGTGAAGGCCAAGGCTGACACAGGTGGGAGTTGTCATCCAAGCGCCAAAGATGAAGCATCCCAGCGGGAGAGGCACTTCCAAAAGGTGTCACTGCAAGCCAATGAAGCCATGACACACAATCAGACAGGAAAATATTTTCCTACTATCTCATGGATAAACGGAACTCGCTAATGTTTATTGAAAGGCCTGTTGGGAGCTACAAAATGACTTCTTCGTTTTTTAAAGGCACAAACTCCTCCCCAAGCACGAAGGGCTGCCCTGCGACTCGCAGAGCACATGGAAAGCAATAATGTGCACTGAGCTACAGAAGCTGCTCTGCCAGAGCTCAGTAATTACATGAAGGAGCTGATCTATTAACAGTGAGTCTAAATACAGCCCCTCCAGGGGCTACAACTCAATCACTGGCATTCTGAAAGGCACGGCACTATTCCAAGGGAACCGCGGCGGCAGGAGGGAAGGCCAGACATGTGGTTATCAGCAGCGAGGAATTACCTACTTACGGAATAATAAATTGTGCTATTAAAAAAAAAAACCATCCCACCACATTACGCTACAAGGAACTTCATTTCACACAGGCCACATTTAGAAGCACATCAGTTAACTCTAATTTGCCTTAATATAGCAGATTAGCAATAGGAGTTCTCGGCTTGCCTCTAAACCGAAGGGTTTCCCAACTGCAAACTGAAAATCACAGCGCTGCACTTCCTAACAGCTTTATTGTTGGGAGAATGATTCTGACTTTAGAAGGCAGCTTCTCCTGCGGTAAGGAAGATGTGTCAGGGATTTATTCAGCCCAACAGCCCTTTGACAGTCAACCCTACCAGCCCTCCTCCTTCACACAGGGAGGATAACTACTGGAGCACAATGCATGCTGCAGAGCAAACTGATCCCAAGAGCCCCCCCAAAAATTGTGTTGTAGCCGAAAGAGTCATCTTTCAAAGAAACACGTGTTCCTGGCTGCTTTCTTGTGTAAACAACACTGTAAAATAGGTATTTACTTTCACAGGTCAAGCTTACCAAAATTAATCACATAAAATATGTGCACGTTTTCTACAACCTCAAATTAATTCCATTTTATCACAGTCCTACAATTAAAAGACCACAATTGCAAAGAACAGAAAATATTTGGGGAAATACTTAACTTTGCTAAAGAATATCACAGTTTCCTTTTTTTGCAAGTAGCCACACTATAGATGTTGCCAAATCCATGCATGGCTCTCATCCCTGTTTAAACCCTCCATGGCACAAGATCCTGATCTTCACAAAGAGTAGCCCTACATACATGTTACAGATTGTCCTGGTTTCTGAACCGTGGTTAGAAAAAAGGGAACACTTCTCCATTACTCACCTCTCCCATTACAACAGGGAGAAAGCACAGAGCAGAAGCTGCTCTTTTTTTTTTTTTTCATCTATATTGTATGCAACACACAGGAAAAGCCCTTTAAAGGAGGAGGATTATTTGCAGAGCCCAAGAAGTTGAAGAGCAAACATGAGGAAGGCTGCACAGTCAGATGTGATGCTGCATTCCTTAGAAATACTATCATTTTATTAGATTCCTCTTCAAGGAATTAGGCAAAGCTGCAGTACTTCTGAAGATGAACAAAAGGAAAAAGGGATAAGGAAATGAAGGTGTGGCAAACCATAGTCAGAAACCAAAATTACTCACAAAGACACTCTTGTAAATAAACATGCTTTGTTGCCTGCTTTTTATTTTGCATCTTTGACATACTTCTCTGCTTATATTTGAGCTTATGTTTGTTTTTTCTTTATAAAAAAAAAAGAAAACTGCACACAGCTCGGATTGTGTCTGTGAAAGTGTAATTCTGTATGAGCAGGGAACAGCCACAGGCCAAGTCAGCAACTTTCAACACAGCTGGCATCAGGGATTCCACAGACTATGGTCCTTTTGTTACCAGAGCTGAAGGACGTCAAATATTTCGCTCATTTGACTAGCACATGTTGCTCTCCTGTACTTGGATTTTATGCAGTCTAAGCTTTCAGTCTGAAATAGAGAGGAAGTTTTTAAAACTTGTAATTTTATAACTTCCAAATGTGACTGAAGGATCAAACATTAGTCCACCACAGTAAACTGAAATGATTGCTCTGACAAGATGTTCATGTTCTAAAATCTTTATCATCAGGTTTGTAGTAAAGTAGGTACTTGAATCATAATTTTTTTTAATCAGCCATTTTTATCAGATTTTCTCCAACAGAAAACATAGAGGAGATGGAAAAGCCACACAAGAATACGTTTGAAAGATCAGATATAAAAGGCATAGCAGCAGATCTTAAAGGGAAAACTTTTAATTGAGCAATGCTGATTGCAAATGCAAACAAAAGTTGAAAGAAAAACGTTGCTCTACACTGTAAAGCGTTACTTCATGTGAACTTACATCGATAAGAGACCTGCTGAAATGTCAGTCTGGGGGCTGTGCTCAGACACCTCAATGCCCCATGGCAGCAGGTGCTTGCAGAGGAAGAAGCTCCTGCCTCTTTCTGCCTTTGTGTTTTCTGGGGGAAAACCCACCCTAAAAATAGCTTCCTTTCTAACACACTCAGTGTCAGCAAATGTTTGGAGTAAATAGTACCATAAACACAAAGACCACTCCTTATGTTACTGAGAACAACAGTCTCCACACGTAGTTACTTGGCACAAGAAGCCACAACCATAAATCACACTTTTATTACGCGTGGTTTTCCCTCTATCTGCAGTTATGCTGCACCACCATCCAGGGTTCTTTGGAAGACTCACACCCCAAAGCCCCAGGGACTCTTACAGTCCATTAGGCTTTTCTTCTCATAATACAATCCTCAAGCTTTCCACCAGTCATCCTTGGGCCAAGCCCAGCTACCTCGTTCAGTACCCAGCACTTCTCCAAGAGGAAGGAATACACTGCACTCACACCACAGACACTTCAGACCCCACCCGTGGGCACAAGTCACAAAACAGGACACAGGTGTGCACAAACATCCAGTCAGAAACCTTCTGGGACTGCTGCCAGCAAAGAAATAATCACAAGAACAGGTTTCTTCAGCAAGAGAAATTATACCAGTTATGCAGGAGGCCTTCTTGTCCTGTTTCCTAGCTACGCACTAAATCTAGACTGGGTTTAAGGTACAAGGCTGACTCCTGCCTGGCACTGTATTCATAAAATGCATGAGGAAAATCCCAGCTTGAAAACCAAAAATGAAATTCAAGACAGCACGTAAGCACGAGCTTTAAGCATGTGAAACAACGAGGAGGTGGAAGAGAAAGAGATAAGACCATTTCTCTGAGGCTAAGTATTGAGGCAACTGTTGAGGGAGGTTCTCCTTCGTGCAGTCCCTCCTCAGTGCGGAGGAACACTTCAAAGCTAAGCCACCACTCGCTGAAATTCTTCAATTAAATTGGAGCAGATACTTTGAAACGAGCTTCAAATTACAGAGATTGGCCCTGAAGGCTCCCTGTAAAGTTTCTTTATTTAGATAATCAATAAAATAATTGACTGGAGAAAAAGTGGCCAAACCAGCACAAATATCCTACTTGAAAATATGAAACCCACAAAAAAAAAAAAAAGACACACACAGTAAAAATAACTACCAAACCCCTCACTTCAGCCTTCAGAAGTCATCCTTCTGCTGCCCTGAAACAATAGGGCTGTGTTCTCTTTGTGAGATGTTTTATTTCAGCCACCACACCCAGTTCTGGGAAGGGCAGGACGATAGCCGCTGATTTGTTTGCAAGATGGTGCAAGGTGAAGTCAAAGTTACTGTTCCTGTATCCTGTTCAATTTATTTATTTATTTTAATTTCACACTAGTAAATGTGGAGACAAAATTCACTCTAAGGCTATAAGGAAAAGGGCATATGGGGTAAAACATTACCCTGCACGAGCCACAGATTAAAACCCAAAGTAACGCCGCGAGGGAGCACGGCAGAGCTCCAGAAGAGCCACGGGCAGCTGCAGGCACCAGAGCCAGAGCACAGTCCCTCGGGATCCATGTGCTTTCCGAGCGAGCAGGGCACAGGCTGTGGCACAGCCTCCAGCACGCCGCCCCACCGGCTCAGCCTCAGCTGGCTCGAGCTTCAAAGCAAGAAAAAATTCTTCCCTCCGCACATTCGAGCCTCAGCCTCTGCAAGATCAACACCCTACATAGAACTCTTCTTCAGGAGGGAACAAGTCAAAAATCAGATTTGCTTTGCATATAATACCCTGAGCTTATTTTCACTGATGGCCTAGATAGACAAATTATACAAATCCAGACTAAATCAAAATAAACCAGCACATGCACTGGGGGGGAGAGCGGTGTCTAATATTTAAGTTTTGCATCACATGGTACATCAGGTCCTTTTTCCAGACTGAAGACCTGAAGAGGACAAGGCAGATAACTTTTTTAAAAGCCTGTTGTGTTACGATCACCAAGCTGGCCACTAGGCTAGAACAATAAAAGGATTTCAGCCAAGCGAGCATTATTTCCTCTAGACTGTCTTTTAAAAATTAAACTCTGGAAAAGATAACAACAGTCATGCTCAGGGCTAATTATAGCAGAAACATTACAGCAGCTAAAAATGCTAAAAAGAAGTGGTGGGAAAGGAAGGAAGGTAGCTTAAAGGAAAAAAAAAAGCAGGGAATGGCAAACCTGTCATGTGTGTGACACTTGGCCTTTGTGCAGCGCTCACAGGGAGAGGGAAGGTAGAAGCTTAGAAGGTCTGTGGACAACCAAACTCCCAAACCCTGAGAAACAAAGACAGACAGAAGACCCAAAAACTGTGCGAGAAACCAACAGATGCATGAGTAATGCGCAAATTAAGTGGAAAAATGAAGAAAAGATTCTCAGCCTTTTTTTATCCCAGGTGAGAGCACAGGGGGAAAACTACCCCACTCCCTTGCTCACACCCAACTCTCAAAGCCCAGCCTGGGCAGAGCACAGGTACTAGGCAGTTTTATGTTAGGCTCAAGGAGAAGGCTTCACTCAGCAGTGATTTTAGTATGAGAACTGTAAGCCATCGAGCCTCGTGAGGAGCAGCAGAGCGTGCTGCCAGGCTCCCAGAACAGCCCAGGAAGAATCTTGTTTACATGCGTAATCTGTACTTGCATTTTCTTGTCATATTATTTTCTTGCTAACCCTATAATCAAACATTTAGAAGCTACTTTGACAGCACACATACTACTTTGTCCTTCTATTCCTAAACTTTGGCTAGTAATCAGGTGATCCAGCAAGGACAGACTACTCATTTGTTTGGGAGTGGCGAATCGATGAACGGAGGAAATTCACAGCACCCTTTGCCCAGCACTAAGCCAGGTTAGTAGAACCTTTCCTTCTAGCAGGACTGGCTGTGCCCTGGGCTGTATCTTTGGGGAACCACCTCCTCCTGGGATCAGCAAGCGTGAGAGCAGTAAAATATCAAGAAAAAACCCGAGAAGCCTCTAATTAATGAAGCTTTCCAATACAGCAAAGCACACTCACAAACTGCCTCGCAACGCTGACCCACAGTCACAAACCCACCCGAGGATCCAACACAGGCTGGAGGATGCAGAGGGATCCAGCAGCATGAAATGACTGTAGAAATGACTGATGCCTCCCTGCCCTCCCCCAAAAATCCTCAAATCATTAAGGCTGTGAAAAAAGGGCTATTTTTTCTTGCTCATTCAAGTAGCTGTGAATTCATAACTCCCTAAACCCACACATACTAACAACTGTCCCTATTTAAAAGATTCCTCACAGTTGCTACAAGCCAGGAATAAAATAGATATGAAAGTACTGCAAAAAGCACCGTAACAAGAAAAAAATGTCAGCAGAAAAGATACTGGAAAGAGACAGAAAAGTTTTGGTGCTTACTGGTGCTAGTTACATGGTAGGATGCTTTTCCCCAAATATCTGAAAAATCAGCTTGTAAAATTGGAAAATAAAGTTTCACCATCTGTGAAATCAGCACAAATACCAGGGATTCTGATGTGAAACAAAGTTCAGCTCCATGCTGAAAAAAGCAGCGTGTTTGGTTCACCGAGGATGCCTAATCAAGTGGGACAGCACTCAAACAAACGTGTCCCCAAGCTGCAGCACGTTATCGTTCTTTATTCTGCACGGGCGTCAAATAATCCTTGAGACCTGCCAGGAAAAGGAGCTGGGACAAGCATTTGATCACAAAAATAAAACTCGAAATTTCAGCAGACAGCTGAAATCAGGAAAAAAATCAATTTTTAATCATGTCCTTTGAAGAGATTGAACAGTGCCGGCTCTCCTCTGGGCCTGGAAGTCCACCTGTGAATCACTTTTCCCTGTACTTTGTCACAAACAGCAGGTGCAGCCAGGTGGGATATTGCTATGAATCCATGATAAAATGCCATTTATCCCTGCAAACACTAATATTCATCAATTCTGCCTGCAGATAAAACAATAAATGTTTGCTTCCACAAACGGAGGCAATGTTATTTAAACCGTGATACTATTCTAGTAAATCCGAGACAGATGGGCCAGGATTCGGGGACAACTGAAGTTGCTGTGTTTCTGATAAGGGAATTAGAGTGACAGAAAGCCTCTTGCTGGGAAATGTGGGATCTGGTAGATTTGCATTTGCTTCATGAAGATGAATGTTCTGCAAATACACTATTCAAGGTCAGTGAGCCAGAACAGTTTGGAGGTAATGGGTCTATCCTAAAAGAGGGGACCCAAATTTCTAGGTAACTGTTCTACAAAGCAACATCCACAGGAAGAAAAATGTCACTGCAAACAAACCTGATATAAGTTTTTGACATATCCTGTTTCTCTCCCAGTGTCTGGAAACAGTAAGAGTTTGGGGAGAAGGAGGAAAGTAGGAGAGAAAATACTCCCAATCTCTCAGATCACAAGCATAAGAAACAGAGGGAAAAGTTAAATGTGAAGAACACTTTTCTTTAGAATGTTAACAGTGATACAGTGTCTGTGATCTACTGATACCAAGCAGACACAGAGTAACTAAAACTTTTCCATCTCATATGATACCGTTCAAAATACTGTTGAAATGAAGACAGGATTAAAATGTACTGTGCCTCCAGCTCCAGCCTGGCTACAGGTTACTTAAGTTGTTGGGGTTTTTTTGAGCCAGCAAAGAAAGAGTCAAAGGTGTTAACAGAAAAGTCAGACTAGTAGTCTGTGACCAGGGAAGCCAAATTTACCCCCTCCAGCAAATGTTGACAGAGCCATTACTCAGGCAGGGCTTCAGATAAGGCACCACTGAAGTCTTGAGTCCCAACATAATGCAGGGGTCCCTGCTCTTGGTTCATCTACCACAGCTGTTAATACACTGGGAGAAAGAGGAGCAAAGGAATATACAAGAAAAAAAGGCAAGCTTGCATGCACTGTTGCTACAAAATACAGATGCACACAGGCTACATGAAGATGATGTTAAAAACCTGGCATTTTTCTAATGAGCCAGTATTTTAATGATGCTATCTGAAAGAAGGATCAGACTAAAAAGGCTGCGGGGTAAAAAGGAAGACATGAAGAAACCAATCACTTGTATATTAACCAAGGCAGCTGCCAGAACTTACTTAAAATGTTTAATTGGACCAGTAAAACTAGGGTAAAATTTAAGTGACCAGGTTTACTGAACAGAATCTGTACCATTTCGGGCATGGCAGATGCTGTGCACCTCCTTTGTATCACACTGTCAGTCTGCTTTCTAATTGTGCACCTTCAAACCCCAACACCGCTGGTCGGATCTTGCTGAACTCCTAACAGGGACTTCTGTTTTCCCACCTGAGAACAATCTTCGAGTGCAATAGCAAAGCAACTCCTTCACACTCTCTATTTCTCACTTAAGCATCACCCTATGAACTTCAGCCTGTTCATAATATTAATATCAGTGTTACTAAAGGCTTGGAGCCTGCAAGAGGAAAGACAGCTCTTTTTTTGGATGTATTTGGAGTAAATGAGGAAGAAGCTGAGATATTACAAGTTGAAACTGAGGACAGAAAAAGCACAGAATGAGTATGTGTTGCATAGCTTAAAATAAGCAAAAAATATTGCTTCCTGCTGCTCAACCTTCAAATTCAAGGAGAATGGAAAAAA
>VXBT01000185.1:265633-331865 GCA_013400235.1 Oriolus oriolus | reverse complement strand
AGATGGTTCCTCCCCTCAGCGCCGGCGGGGGAGCGGAGGCGCGGCTCGGGAGAGGCATCCCGGAGGAATACAAATCAGGGGATAACCCCGCTGGGGCCGCAGCCGCACGCCTCCCGCAGCGGCCCGTTCTCCCACAACGCCGCAGGAGCGCCTGGGTGATGGGTTTGGTCTCAACCAGCGGCCGCCGTGGGGTTGCCCACGCTCAGACCTGCGCTCGCACGCCTGATCGAGCCTGATAAATCTTTCATGCACTCGTACAGGCTGTTCCTCTCAGGTATATGAGGAGATGTGCTGCAGGGAAAGGAGGACAACTGGCTTGATTAAATGCATTTCATTTAGGGGATGCGCGGGCTGGTTTGTCCTGAATGCCTATTTACTGACCTCCCCGAGTACACCATGTTTGAATTTTCTATTTTCCGTTTGCATTTTGGTGAATTTCCCAGTGCTTAAGGTACTGTGTTCTTTAAAAGTCTAGAATAGAATAGCTGTGAATAAAGCATGCATCCTGCAGTGTCTTTTAAATCATGGCATTGTGACTTGAATTTTCAGGGAAGGTGGGCAGAGGGGTTCAGTTTACTTTGGGTTCCATCCCTGTAATCTCTTGGGCTGAGTCTGTGCCTGTCCATGGTCAATACGAGCTGGGTGGGTTCACCCAGGTGCTCAGATCCAGTGATTATCTCCGTTAGCGCAGGCTGTGTCCAATGCCTCGCCTCTGCACGCAACTTCTCCATTAGTATAGAGCCACTAACAATTTTTTCTTCATTGAAAGAGCGATTGATTTAGTGGGGACCTGTAGCAGTTGTGGTGCCATAAAGCTGCTTTAAAGTAGATACAGCTCCCACACCTCCTAACCACACTCGTGTCATCTGGTTTTGTTTTGCAGCAGAGCAGAATAAGAGGGTTCACACAGCAAGTTGCGGCTGAAGAACAGCAACTTCACTTAGAAAGGAAGGACTGTAACTCTCTGAGCTCTGCAGCTTGGCAGGTCCTGATCCATTGCCCGAACCTGAAGGTTTGTCTTAGGAGTTCCCAAAAGATCCTCTTGGCAGCTGAGGACTTGCAAAGTGGCAGTGAACAGTGCCCTCCTGATCCAAGTGCGTTGGAGTACCCTCACACCGTATAGTTGTGTCTGCCATGGAGGCTGCATTAACTGTTTCAATGGAGGAAAAAAGTCCTGCCAACTCCATGATTAATTGATGAAACATCATTTCTGTGAGCTTGTGTCTCATGCTTGAGTGAGAGCTTGACCTGAATCTCGCCCTACAATTGGGTCATTCTCTACCCAGCTGGGAGAGAACAGGATGAGTTCTTCCATGGTGGGCATATGCACCCTGCTGCGATTTCCAAACTGAGCTGGAAAAGGAAGAAACCTCTTTCTTCCAAATGTAAGTTTGTTTTGTGATTGGCAGAACTGGTGTAGTCTGGTTTCCTACAGATTCACACCAGATATCTGGCAGAGGATGCACACCCTCAGTGAAGAGGCTTGTAGGACCTCATTGCCTTACCTTGGTACCATTTTTCATTATTCCTGCAGGGATTCCCCAGGATTGGCTCTTGGACCTTTATCCCTCTGTTTGTTTTGTTTAAAACAGGCCCGTGAGTTCAGCACTTCCTGAGGTTGTAGGAGGTAAGAGATAGGATCAGGGGAAAGAAAGATCCAGTGAGTTCAATGGTGTCAGCCTCAATTCTTTGGGAAAAAAGGGATTTTAAAACTACCCCTATAACAAGGAAGAGTTAAACCAGGATTAAATCTGGTGAGGATTTGACCCTCCACCACTGTGACAGGGGTGTTTCTGCATAGAAGCAGCACAGCTGGGACATTTCCAGTAACATTTCCTTGCTCCTTCCCACCCTAAAACATGTTCTGCAGCATGTCTTCCAAAGTTCTGGGAGATGAGGGTGTGTGGGATACTCCTTCCAGAGCAGACATCTGCATAAATTGCCATAATAATGCCGTAAAGCAGTAGGAAAAGCAGTTTTTCCCTCCTACATGCTCTCTACCCCTGCTCATTCCCACTGCTCCTGATAATATAAAACGTTCATGTTCTCCCAGCTTATCCTTTAGTGGCCAACTCCTCAAGGTTTTCCCCTCCTACTCTCCCCACAGCCCCCTTCTTGCCGCCAGCCTCCCAGAGACATCCCCATCCCCATCCCTCACACGAGCCTGGGCTCTTCCCCTGCTGCAGGAAACCCGCACAAGTGGACACGGGGGGAAAGGGGGACGGAGCCTCTTCGGGAAGCAGGAGAGGAGCTGGCTTGTGGCGAGGGAAGGATGTGGCTGCCAAGCTTCTGCCAAAAGCAGAGCTTTAAAAAGCTGGGACGATGCTGACGCAGGAGCGGCGCAAGGCACCAGCAACTGGTTCCCATCAAGTGAGGACTGGTTGTATCTGCAAGTATGATGAAGCCACCCTAACAGCAAGGTCTGGAAGGACTGGCTAGTGTGGTTTCTGAAATTCACATGGCAGCAGAAGACAAAACCCATTCTCCAGCCTTTATTCCTGGGGCTCAGGGCAACATAAACAATAATAAAGAGCAGGGATGACTAAAATAGGAAGGCTGGTTTTGCGGGCATGACAGGAGCAAAAATAGACATATTTTATAAATAAAGATGTCCTGGAAATCAGAGACTCCCAAGTTTCATGCTCACCAATTCAGCTGTTCTGGCTGAGGGTCTTCTCCACCAGTAGTGCTCAGGGGATTTGTGAAGGCGTAAATGAGCAGTAATATAAGCACATGCATGAAATTCCCTTCGTGTAAACCAGCCCCATTAGTTGATCTACTTGTGGATGTCATTTTAACCCACAGGCTCTAGTTAAACTAGGGCTGGGGGTTTGCTCAGAATAGGTTAAATCCAAGTATTTGAGGAGAGCTGCGTGTGTATTTTCATTAAGCCCAAGACTGTATGTGCTGTAGGAGAAATCAAACTACACCAGCGTGACTTGAGAAAAGAAAGCTTTTGAGCTGACCTTCTTCCAGGAGAATGAATTTGTGTCTTCAGAAGTGAGCAAGTCTCACTTCAGTGATCTTATCTCAGAAAAAAAAGGCAATAATAAAATGAGAAGAGACGTGGAGGAGGGTGGTAAGGACAGTGGGAGTGATGGGATAGATACCATATGAGGAGGAAAGACTAGAAAAACAAGGAGAGTCCAGTTTGAAAGAACAAAACCTTGGGACAAGTAAAGACAGAGAAGTCTGAAGAGGTCAAGAGAGGTCTGCTATGGGCCTGGAGTTCTTTTTCCTTTTTCTTCACAACACCAGAGCATGGAGAGAAACGTTCAGGAGCCAGGTCTGAAGCAGACAAAAGGAAGTACTTTTTCACACAACACATAATTACATTGTGGAACTTATTGCCGCAGGATGTCACGGAGGCCAAAAGTATAAACGAATGAGAGAAAAAACAAAAGGGATTACACAAATTCATGCAACCTCCGGCTTAGGAAGTCCCTCAACTGCTGATTACCAGGAGCTGGGAGGATATGCCGGAGGAAGGATCACTTTATACTCTCCTTCTTCCGATACACCTTCCTAAGCATCTGCAGCTGGCCACGGCCAGGCCCTAGTTGTTGCCCAAGGTGGATGTTTATCCTGAGCCAGTCTGACAATGGTTATATCCTCCTGGGAACTCCCTTATGGATGCAGCCTTAGGGACCAGAGGCGTCTCCTGGAGAGATGCAGGACTGACCCCTAATTTTGTTACCTCCAGCCCAATGCGGTCACGGCAAAGCCTGTTGTGGCCACTCTTTGCTGATTTAGGCTGGTGTAATTGAGGCCAGATTGAGCCCTGGAACCTTCACAGAGGCTCTTCCGCTTTCCCTGCCCCTGGGATTAAGCACTGAAATCTCTGTGCTAAAACCCTCTTTGAACGGGGATGGCAGATAATGCGCAAACTGATTAAAAAAAAAAAACCCAGTGCTGGGGAAAGTTAAATATTAAAGAGCCAAGGCCCAGTTTTAACTGCTGCTGCCGTCCCTCCTTCATCTCGTGCCAACTGCCTCCAGGATACATGTGCTGACACTGAATTTCTACCTCACAAAAGCGGCCACAGCATGGGCTTTAAAACTCAGCCCATTAATACTGGGATAGGAAGCAAAAAAATAGAACAAAGGCAGCGAGGGACTCCTTCAGTTCCCACTCTGACCATGCCCGATCCACCCCTGCAGCATCACAGGGCACAGTACCCCTGCCCCAGTGAGGCATTTCGCCCCTTTGACTTCCCAGCATTAGTTGGTCTAAAATATTTTGCTGTCCGTTTTGCCCTGCTGTAACTAAACTATAATTTTCACCAGCAGAGAGGAGGGATTTGGGAGAAACATCTGGTGTCATTTCATCAGGATAACAGCTCCGTCTCTATTTATACATGCGCCGGGATCGTTGTGGCTCTCAGCTGTTCTTCTCCTGACAGCCCCTTTCAAGCTGCTGTGTCCTGCTCGGTTGGGGCAGGCATCAGGTCGAGGGCAGCCTGCTGCCACGTGAAACAGGAACCAGGCCCAAAAATGTGGGCTTGTGAGAGCTTGTCCTCTCCACACTTGGGGTTTGCTGTCTGCCGGGCTGGTGACAATGTGCCTTGATGGATCATTGCTGCTGTCCTTCTATCCTGCTGGAGAGAAAACAGGGAAAACCCGTCTGACTGGACAGTTTGCTGGGACTGGATGATCCTTAAGGTCCCTTCCAACCCAAACCATCCTATGACTGGGAAAATAATTTTCTCGGTAATCCCAGAGACTTTGCTGGTCAGGGATTGGGCCTGCAATGAGTCAACCTCATTGGTCTGAGTACACCAACCTCAGCAGACTGAATTTTTCTCCGAAATCACAGTGTGGATTTTGGAGGAAAGCTCAGACCATTGAGGAAAGACCAGCTGGCTCTGGCTTTTCTCTAAGGTGTTAGCAAATCAACTGTGACCCTGCAGAGACACGGGAGGCTCAGGGACTCTGCTCGGGAAGGCAGCACGTCCTACTTAATTCACCACAGTGGGAAAAATCCGCTCTACTGCCTCCACTCCAGTGCTCACAAGACATCACATCTCATCCAGCATGTTCAGAAAAACCCTCAAGTCAAATGGCCAAGTACCTGGAAAATTACCACACCGCGCGTTCAGCAGTGCGAGCTGCCGTCTGAAAGGAACGCTCATACCCTCAATGATGATGGGGTGTGGGTCGGCATTAATCATCTCAAGCAAGTCTGTCCCACTGCCCTGCTTTTCCCTCCAATGGGCTGTTCCTCTGCTCCCATCCCGATCCCCTTAGAGCCCCACGTGCCCCCAACACACAGCTATCTCAGCATCGCTCCCCCTCCTCTCCTCAGCAGCTCTGGACTGTTCATTAATTATTTTCTTACACTCAGCTGCTAAAGGAGGAACCGCTCGGAGACACCGGGCTTTGTAACCCGAATGAGACCAGCGTTTTCAGATGCTCCTATTGATTGTACTAAGGTTGCAAACTCCCTGGGGCAGGGTTGAATTTCACCCTGCATTTGTCCCCTCTGATGCGATCCTGCCCCTCCAATACACTCCTTCAGAACACTGTTCTCAGCTGTGACCTGAGGTTGAGCAGATCAATATTTGTTTACTCAGCTTGGGTCTAATTTTCGTATGCACTGGGTAATCCAAGTCCTGAAAACAACACATAGGGTCACTCCTGCCTATGGCATGAATCAGACAGAAATGTGGGCCCTGCCTGAAACACCGGCCTTTCAGAGCAACTCGAGGCAGGAAACATGACTCAGTCTTGCGAGAACATCATCCAAATATAAACCCTGGTGATGCTGTGGACAGTTTGGGGTGAGGGGTGACCAACTGAGCCCTTGTGAGCTCTTCACTTCCATGATTTTTCTGGCTGAGAAACATTTTTCTTCCTCATTTGAGTCACTCCTTTTGTGGCACATCAAGTGTTTTTGCAGAATGTGTCAGGAGTGCACAAAACTGGCCTATGTAAGTGCTGAGAAACGTTCTCTCAACCTAAGCAAAACCATTCAGAGGAGACTAAGGGAGCAGCCTGAGATAACAGCACTTTATCATTCCAATGGGGTGTTCTTAGGGCGAAATGTGCCTTCATCCCAATCCCTTTATAAAAAGCAAATGTGAAGGCGTGTGCAGCACTAAATTTATTTTTTTCCCCTCCTCATGGGATTTGGGGAGGAGAGAAATGAAGAAGGGCTGGTGCTGGAATAGAAAGGTCTGATTTTGGATCTTTTCTTTGGAAACACAGCTCGAGGAATGGCTGGATGTGGCCATGCCAGGGTACCTGAAATCTGATCAAAGGCTCTCACAAGTCAGCACAGGACCCTTGTTAAAGAAGGTGGAGCTGCTCAAATCCTCTTCCATGACAACACATCCCCTCACCTTGCAGGTCAGGAACATCCAGGCATAAAAAATCCTTCAGCCTGTGAAAAGCAGTCAGCTGGCTTTAAAGCCCAAATGACTTTTTTTTTTTTTTTGTAATTTCTCCTTTTAATAGTGGCTGCCTGCCTGCTGCTGCCCCGACTTTAAAACAAAACAACCAGCCTCCAGCAACCTTCAGAACAGATCTGTAAAACTCTCCAGCTGACTCTAACAAGCAAAGGCAAGATTGTGACAAACCTGCCAGCTTTCTCTTCATGGGCCGGATCATCTTCAGGGAGCCTAGGACTGGCATTTAAAAATGTAGTCTTTGAACAGGTCCTTTTTTTGTGATAAAGCCGGTCCCCAGGACACTGGGGAGGTGACGACAACAGATGCTGTGATGAGTCAGTGCAGAAAAGGTCGTGGGATGGACGTAGGGTCAGCAAAAGGCTGCAGTTACTGGACTGTAACTCAGCCAAAGAGGTTTGGGTTTTGTCTCTGAGCAAGAAATGAGGCCAATAAGGAAGGAATGATTTATTTGTCCCTATTTTTCTTGTCAAGCTCGCAGTTAGATGATTTGGCTTGAACTTTGAGCAAAGAGTAATCGCTAGATTTATCCACACCTCTAGAATCACGGGCTTCTTTCTCTGAGCTGCGTGGATTACAAACATAACCAATTTCTCTCTGCTATATTTTTGTTCTCCCTTGCCCAAGCAGATGGGTTCCCTTCCTTCACTATTGTGAGCAGAGGCAGATGCAGATAAATAGGCACTTGTGCTGGGTTGTGTGGTTACCTAGAGAGGCTGTTGTTTGCAAACAAAGGCTGTACCAGGACACAAATACCCTTGTTTGGTGTGGCCTGGAGATGGCTCTTTGCTACAAATACAGCCGTGGGGTTCTCCACGCTGCACTTCCATATTTACCATGGGATCATGCCCCAAACGGGAGTGAGCAAGAGCGCTGGGAGATGCTGACACTTCAGAAGAAAGCAGCAGCAAACTCCTCCTCTCCCCTCCCAGTCCAGCAACCTATTGTTCCTTGAGATGTTTGAATAAATAAAGGAACAGCACTGCTCTGGAGCTTGCAGCAGCTCACACACACACAAATACAGCATCCAGCCTTCTCCCCTGTCCTGTGAGCAGACCCTGACAGCTGATACACATTCCCTTGCGCCACAAACAGGAGCTGCTCATGGTTTTACAGGGGCTGGGTGCCAGCTGGGGAATTTCCTCCTGGACCACACAAAAGTAGTTGGCTGGAGCTGCCAGCTGTCAAAGCCAAGTCCAGCCCTGCCTCCCACCAGGAGGGTACCTGCAAAGATGCTGGGTTGGAGAGGCATCCCTGCAGCTCGCCTGTGAACCTGGGAGCAGTGCTTGTCCCACAGGGCTGATGGCCGTGGAGGGTCCTGGTGCAGGAGCAGGCATCACAGTGGCATGGATGAGACACTCAGTCCCTGTGAAAAACACAGAGATGATGAAAGCTTCCTGCCAATGCTTGTAGTTGTTCAGGCTGTGTTTAAAATAAGATGTAGGAATCCCAGAACTGGGCTGCACAAAAGAAAACTGAGTCTCAGAGCGGGAAGAGTGGAAAATGGCTGTGTGGTGCTTGTCACAGCAGCCCCGCAGCCCTAAGAGTGCAGTCGAGATGTGAGGAGGAGATTCAGGACAGTGGTACAGAGGCAGGCTAAAAATCACAGAAACATCTTGGGCACTTGAGAAGCAGCACCTGAACAGCCACACCTGCACTGAACACAAGGATTTCAGCACATGACAGCAGCCACAGTCAGAGCAGCGATGTAGCTTTGTGTTCCTGAGCAGCGTTCTCTCCTGAGGAGAAGGTCTGGGCTCCCTTGGTTACCATGTGAGCCTCAGGTCTCACTCCTCAGGCCTTTTGTTTTTCCTGCCAGGGTCCCTGCGAGGATTTTGATGCTCTCTCCCACTGGGTGAGAGGGTACTAACCTACCTGGGGATTTACTGTAAGAGATGAGCAGCAACATCCCCCCAGGAGGTACCTGCTGCTCCTGCTGTGCCTACCTAGTGTTTGGGGCATCAGATATTCTACCCCAGTCAATTAAGAGTGTCCCAGGAAAAAAACACTGCCGTGCTTTTCCAGGAATAAAGCAGGCATTTGGAGCACAGCTGACAGCAGTGCTGTCCCTACAGGAGGGGAGAGAGTCCTGAAGGTGTTGAGCAGACTGGAGCAACACTGGGCTGCCGCAGCACAGGGAAACAACCAGCAGCACAGGATGGTGCCCTTTTTACAGTCCCTATTCTTCCCTTAATTGCAAGCTTAAGCGATGGCTAATAAAGAGGATCCAAAACAAATAAATTGAGCTGCTGCTGTAATTAAGTGGCTTTTGCTGCATGCAGTGAGCCAGACCCATCTGTGTCGTAGCTCAGCAGAAGCCAGGAGGGTTCCGCAAGGGATTCATTTCAATTGCATCTGAACTGCTTCAAGGTGGAGCTGGCCATCCTGCTTCCTGCACTGCCAGCCAAGAAACGCCGGCCTGTCCCCCAGACAGTCATCCTGGGCAGGGGCACGGTCATTCACAGACATTTAAATTGGTTGCATCTGCCTTCACGGCAGGTACACTGAGGTGAGACCTTCCTTGCTTGTGGGAGGGAAGCTGGAAGCTGGTGGGAAGCAGCATTTGTTTCTGTGGGCAGAAAATACCACAGCAATGACACTCGATGGCTGCACCCCTGGTTTTTAATCAGGGCTGTACAGCAGAGACAAGCAGCAATTCCTGCTGGCCGTTCGCTTGTTCGATGGATGAAATGAGCTGGCAGGCTCCCTGTGGCAGCGTGCAGCAAAAGGCTTCTCAAGCTGTCCCCTTCAGCTCGCAGGTAGGGGCTGATGCCTGGCGAGGGCAGATGTGAAGGACAGCGTCCCAGAGAGAGCCCACGCCATGACTGCCCTGCAGAGGTACAGCCGGAATTCCAGGGGCCTGAGCGCCCAAACCACGGCTACTGCTCCCACGAGCCCCCGCTGCCCAGAGGTGCAGTGCCCAGTCCTCTCTGCAGGTACGGTCCAAAATGTTCAGGGCTTCCTGTGCATGAGTGCACATTTTTGCCTGAGAAGTACTGAGCATTCGGGAGCTGCTTCCGATATTTTCCCTCCCACCTCTGTATTTTCCGTGGGAGTGTAGTCTCAGCACTTCTATGGCCACGGATGATATTTTAAAATCCACTTGTCCCAGAGAAGAATCAGTTCATGGTCCTTTTGCAGGATTCCAATCCAAGTCGTGCAGGATATCTAGTACCAACCTGGTGTATCTAAAAATGGTACCAGCACTCGCCTTGAGCCTGCTCCCTTCTCCTTCCCGTCACCACAAGGCACCAGGGCTAGTGGTCGTGACCCTAGTAAGAAGGGCACTCTCTTCCCAAGCTACTCTAACACCACCAATTGGAGCTAATCCTAGGAGGAAAAAGGGGACCCACAGAAAAATCTCACACCCATTCAGTGGCAGTGCCTCCCTCACTGTGGCACATCAGCCCTGATCGGGGCGCAGATCCTGTCTCTTGGTCCCACTGCTGTTACTCTGCTCTTTAGAGCTCTTGTGGGATTTTTTGAGAGGAAGTCACCTCTCTTCCTGATCCCGAGCACCAGACAAACGGGGCAACACACGCAAACACGCTGCTTCACTTGCGGATAAGGACACAGCCAGCCACATCCACCCCATGCCAAGGAATACGCCTGGCATGGCACGGGCTGGCCGGCCACGCCGTGCATGTGGCACAGCCACACCCAGCCCTGGCCCCGCGTCTCTGTCAGGCAGCTGCTGTGGGGAGCAGTAACTGCTGGGTGTGCTCTGCTCTTCCTCTTAGAGTCACAGCTCTAACAAATAGCCACGCTGACTTCTCCATCCCCAGTTTTTTTGTCTCATCATCCCTCCCCCACGTACATTCCCACCCGCCTTTTGGACAGAGAGTTATTATAAGATGTTTCAGCCCAAGAAGCACATTATTTTCTCTGAAAATAGTTTCCTCCAGGAATCATGCTCAAATGGCAGCACAGCTTTGGAGTGCGAGATCCCCCGAGGGGAAGGGACCACGCTGTGGTTACACTATGGGGTGGAGAGCCAGCAGGTCAGGGTTCTCATCCCCTGGCTCTGCGAGCTCTGACTCAACCCATGGCCCCTGGATGTTTGGTTTCCCCATCGGGAAAACCAGTGTGATGACACACTGCGATGGCAGCACACAGCCCTTTCTTGCTGCTGGGAACCACCACAGGCTTGTGCAGAGGCACACTCTCTCACTGCCCCCCCAAAAAAAAAAAAAAAAAAAAAAAAAAAAAGCCTTTGGAATCCAAAATGCCTCTCTGCAAAGTTTTTGACTGGTGGGGTTCACTGAAGCTGCAATTATCTACTTAGATACTCTAAATATTTACTTGGCATTTTCATATTTACCCAGTATTGAAAGTGCCAGTCAGCGCTCAGTGCCCAGTCCCCTGGGGATGCACAGCCGTGTCCTGGGATGCTGTGCTGGGAGCAGGACTGTGAGGAGCTGCAGCGACCCTGTTGCCTCCAGGGCATCTTTTCTTTTTCCCCATCTCCTTTTCCCCGTCATTCGTCTCTCCCCTGCAGCACCTTCTGGCTCCCCCAGGTGTGCCTGCAGCTCAGCCCCACAGCAGGGCTTCCTTTGCCTTCCTCCCAAGCCCAGCAGTGAAGATCTTTGCTCCCACAGCACCGTGCTGGAGCACTCCAAAGATATTCCTCGGCTTTAGCTGTAAGAGCTTTATGAAACACTGCCCAGGCAAGAGGATGGTGGAGTCTTCCCTGCTGCAGGCTCTGGTGTTCATCCCAGGACAAGCCTCCTGAAGAGGAGATGCTCAAGGCTGCCAGAGTGGCAAAGCTTCTGGTCATGTGGGATGGCCCATGCCCTCCTCTGCAGCCCCACAGGGTACAGTGATCCCTGCAAAGGCTCGTGGCGTTTATTGGATCACTGAGAATAATCTAACACCCTTACACTGGGGAAGGAAATCAGGGCATGTTTCTCAAGGGAGCTTGGACCTGCCCTGCCTGGCTCCAGGATTTGCTTGTGTTCTGCTCCCCTCTTTCAGCTCCAATCATCTCCCTCTCCAGAACCCCCTTCACTTTGGATCTCTCCTTGTCCCTTCTGCAAACATTGACAGGGTAGTGGCCACCAGCTTCACACACCAGAGAGCCCTGCTCTGGGAATTCAGTAGTGCCTCCAACACCCTCTTCAAACCCTCTGCCCTGTCCATTTGCCCTGAAACCCTCCTTAACATGAGAACCTGCTTATTTTTTGCAGTATTTGTCAACACCTTATAACAGCATAAGCCCTGCTTTCCAGTCAGCCCCTTTAAATGCTGCATTAGCAAGAAAAAGTTACCTCTCTTCACTGATACGTCTCCAGGCTCTTGCCAAGGAGAAGAGAGAGTCTTTGACTCCCTTTAACAAGTGTGGACACCGAATTTACACAGGTGACTTGGCCAAGATCTTCAGGAGGAGAAGCAGCAGCAGAGCTGGAAGATGTAAGTCCCATCCCAGTGAACTTACCTAAGAATAGGACAGAAACAAAAGTTACGTGCATGTTGCAAAAGGTGTAAAAGACTGAAGAAAAGAGGAAGGTTAAATCCAGGATGCAAGGCAGCGTGATGTTCAGATCTCCCTCCTCTCCCACATGTCACTTCCAGTGTCTGCCAGCCCATCCCAGCCTACACCCCACCACAGTGGAGTGTTCAGGATCTACTTGCCATGTCCTTGAAAAAGCAGAACTCTAAAAAAGTGAGTTTTTAATTTTTCCCAAATATTTGCACTGGGGAAGGGGGATACCAAGCTTAAAATCCACAAGGCCTCATGTACCTGCACCCAGGAGCTAAAAATCCACGAGTCTCCTGCAATGATGCAAGACTAAAAGAAGAAACATCCCAAATGGAAGCATAGCACAAAACTGTCCCAGCACTGCTGCTCCTCAGTGCTTGCTGCCCGCTTCCCACCGCCTCCCATGGCACAACATCCCCTGTGTCGGGAAGACCACGTGGAACATCTGCTGGGCCTCATGTACCTGCACTAAGGAGCTAAAATCCGTGGAAGCCTCCTGTAAAGATCCACCCAGGCTGGAAGAACAAACGCCTTTCCGTGCCTGGGCGATGCTTGTGTGGTCCTTCTAGCACCAAGTTCTTCATGCTGAGCCGTCTCCTTTGGTTTTCCCGTCCGTGGGCGGTGTCTCTCGTGCCTTGATCACCACCCTGAAGCCCAGAGGGGTGAAAACGCCGCCTTTCCTTAGCGCAGCCACGCCGGCATTCCCGAAGGGAAGAAATCCCTGCCTAGCGAGGCAGAGCGGTTGCTGGGCTGCTGCTGCCATCTTCTGCCCACCTGGAACTCTGCTGCTCGCAGCTCCCCCGGCCCTGGCCCATGCCAGGGGAAAGGCGGGGAGGAAAATGCAGGAGCACAGGAGTTTGCGAACGGGCTCGTGGTCCCTCAGTGTGGGGGGAGATCCAGCTGTGCGCCCCCTTCAAGCCTTGGCACCGTGGCTGTGGATGCGGATGAGGGATGCCGAGCTCTGCCGATGGAGAAGGCGCAGGCTCTGCCGGAGGAGCCGCACTCGGGAGAGGAAGGGGGTAAATACACTCAGCTGATGCAATTGCTAAGTGGACTGTTACTAGACACAGCGTGAGCCGTTCACGGCTCTTCCTGAAAACACAGGGAAATGAAATCTTTAATTCAGAGAGAACAGCAGGACCGCGTGGTTTCTCTCCCGACACCCATCTAACGAGGGGTTTTGTTGGCAGGGAAGCAGAGCGAGTGGTGTGACTGGCACTAAAGCTGTGGCAGCAGAGCGTGTCGTTGATCAGAAGGTAAGGATACAGAGCCATTGTTTTCCAAAACTGCAAGGACTTTTGTCTCTTTGTTCAGGGCTTTAGCTCTGCCTGAACCGCTGCCTCGCAACCCTCAGATTACTTTTTCCCCCTTACCCTGTAATTTTTGGCAGAGTGGGATGCTTGGGGGAAGCTCTTCCAAGCAATGGGCTGTTAAAAGATATAAAAAAACCCCATTAAAACAAACTTTTTCAGATACCAAGCCCCCCCATGGATTCAGCTGAACAGATCTTTGGCCCTCTCCCTCCCTGGCATTACTTGCCACAGGTTTTTAAGCAGGTGCTGTAGCAGATCCCTGCAGGTGCTGTATGAGGACATTTGGTGCAATTGCCAACCCCCTGTGGCACAGTCTCACTGGTTCTTGGCCTCGGCACGTGGACTCAACCAGGGTAAACAGCAGCAGCAGCTGCTCAGGGGGCAGCACATGAAGCATAACCCTACACCTGGCTATTTCAGCTGTCAAAATTTTGTCAAAAAACCCAGCATATTGTCTCTTTGGCATGTGTCTGTACAAGCTGAGGAGATCATTTCAGGTTTGCACCTTGATTTTCCCTCCTTCCAAGCAGGGGAAAGCATGCAGGTCCCACGGAGGTGAGGATTGCACAGCGCCCAGCTGGGATGCAGCCAGCAAGAGCTTCAGTCAGCAGCCCTGACCTGTTGAATTTCAGCAGTCTGAAGGTGTCAGGGGCTGCAGGAAAGGCAACTCCTACAAACTAAACCCACACAGATACAGTGCAAACTTTAGAACTGTTCAACACCAACTTTCTACACAGAACTTGACATTCTGGTGAAGCTGCTCAGTGCTGAGACACCTCAGGCCACGTGCAGGGGTGAGTTAATTCCCCACTCCCCTCAGTGGGAAGCATCCTGAGCAGGCCCTGGCACAAAGCTGTCTCAGCACAGAGGAGCTCTGTGTCCGTGTGTCCCCTGATGGGAGAGCAGGGAGCCAGGGCAGCAGCTCTGGCTGTGAGCAGCAGTGTCTGTGCCACTCAGCCTTCACCAGGGAGCTGCAGTGGGTGCCCAGCTCCTGCAGTTTCCAGTAGCAGCCTCTAGCTGAAATGCCGAGTTCTCCACTCCTCTGAAACATGGAAACACCCCCAGACAAAGCCAGGGAAATGAAGCAGTGTCCTGAGGTTCACGCAGGGAGCAGCAGAGGAGGGGCCAGGCTGCAGGAATAATTTCTGTACCTTGATCCACGGCACCCTCCTCCTCCTGCTCCACAGCAGAGGCAATTACATGGGCTGTCTGAATGGTACAGGAGTGACATTTTCAATACAGCCTGGAGTCACTGTGCTCCTGCTTGTCAAGTCAGCAGCAAACACAGGTCCTTGCTTAGCAGAACGTTTCACTTCACTACACCAGAGCTTTGTGCTGGGGCAGAGGGAAAGGGATGGGGCTCCTTTTTGCAGAGGTCCTCCTTGGACAGCAGTACCCAGCACACCCCTGCTGGCAGGGGGTTCCCATGGCCTGGAAACACTGTACCTTTCAGAAATCAATGGCACATTTTTTTCCACTGTGCCATATAAATATACACAGAGAAAGACTTGGTCACCCCCCAGCTTCCCACTTGCTTGAGAAAAACCTCACTCATCCAGCCTGAGGTGCTCTGTGCTTCTGTGAGCTGTTGCATGGGGTGCTGGGTCTCTGCTTGTAAGAGTTGCCTTTCCTGCAGCCCCTGACACCTTCAGACTGCTGAAATTCAACAGGTCAGGGCTGCTGACTGAAGCTCTTGCTGGCTGCATCCCAGCTGGGCGCTGTGCAATCCTCACCTCCGTGGGACCTGCATGCTTTCCCCTGCTTGGAAGGAGGGAAAATCAAGGTGCAAACCTGAAATGATCTCCTCAGCTTGTACAGACACATGCCAAAGAGACAATATGCTGGGTTTTTTGACAAAATTTTGACAGCTGAAATAGCCAGGTGTAGGGTTATGCTTCATGTGCTGCCCCCTGAGCAGCTGCTGCTGCTGTTTACCCTGGTTGAGTCCACGTGCCGAGGCCAAGAACCAGTGAGACTGTGCCACAGGGGGTTGGCAATTGCACCAAATGTCCTCATACAGCACCTGCAGGGATCTGCTACAGCTTCAGTCTCAGGAGAGAGTGGCAGCTGGGAACGACCCCAGATGTGAGCTGGCTCCAAAGGGCAGCACCAGCCACAGCACGAACTGCAGCTGGAGCAGAGGGGAGGTGAAATGCTCACCAGCAGCAGAGCAGTTGACGTGGCCATCGAGGCCATCAGTGGGGACAGAAGCACAGAAAGGGTTGGGATGGGAGGCACCTTAAAGCTCATCTCATTTCAACCCCTGGCAGGGACACCTTCCACAACCCCAGGTTGCTCCAAGCCCCATCCAGCCTGGCCAGGGACACTCCCAGGGAGGGGGCATCTGCAGTTTCCCTGGGCACCCTGTGCCAGGGCCTCCTCACCCTCACAGCAAAGAATATTTTCCCATTATCCTACCTAAGCATCTTCAAGGAATCCCTGGAAAGTTGCACTGGAGTAAAAGCCCTCCTCAGCATGTAGGTTATGCCTCAACACTACGTGCAACCCTCCAGCAGGTCCATCTTCTTTCCTCACTCTCCTTGCAGGTTCATGTGGCAGCACAGGATTGTGAGAGTGCCTTTTGCAGGAAGAAAAACCCTCCTCTTCCCCCTAATCTGCTGCTTCTGAAGAACCTTTTGTGCCATGGGAGCATTCCAAGTCCCTACCAGGAGGGTGTTTTTTCCAGTTTTTCCTTTACCTTCTCCATTCCCCAGTAATACGTATCCCCATGTTGGAGCACTCTCCAGACTAGAAGGGGTAAGCATGGGGAAGACTCCTCAGAATTATTCTAGCAAATCTCCTTTTTTTTTTTTCCTTTCTGTAGAAACAGAGTTTTGTGAGCAGTTAGGCCCCTGGCACAGGAACTCCAGAGTCCCAGTTCTCTAAGAAACAAAAATATTAAATCAAGAAATCCCGTTTTCCCCTCACCCTTTTAAATCTTCTTTCATTGGGTTGGAGCCAGGGAGTCATTAACTCCTGGATGGGTACAGCAAGGGCAGAATTGTGATGTGCTTCGTGGCAATGTCATAAAAACCCACTCATTGCCATACTAAAGGGCTTGTGTTCTTAAAGAATAATGTGTTGGGATAATACTTTAGAAGTGGATTAGTGGATCCTGATGCTCCTTCATTTGCATTTCCCCCCGGAGCACGTTTGAAGGTGTTCAAATAATTTTTTTACCTATTCAGTGGTATTTTAATCCTTAAGTAATGGCTCAGCTCCACAGAAATATTTACATAGCCACCATCCAGCACACTCAAGGATGTAGAGCAGAGGAATACCCAGGAGCTGGTCTGGTCCTGCATTATTTCAACACCCACAGTGGATCCCAGGAGTGGAAAGCCCAGGCTCTGATACAGACTTCTTCCCATGGATCGTTGTGCCCCCTCTTTCCCTGCAAAGCCCCATGGCCATCGCCATAAACACCTGTGACTGAATTTGCAGCTAAATGAAGCCTTCAACCACCTGCTCCAGCACAAGGCCACAGGAAAGGTCATCATTTCCAGGGGTAAGCTGGCCTCTCACACTGCTTATCCAACCCCATCAGCAGGCTGGGGGCCACTTTCCCCCCTGACAACAGCCTAATTCCGTGTGTGGGCAGCAGTCACCGGTGATGGGAGCAGAGCATCGTGGCTCACTTCCAGCTGCTTCTCACAGTGGGAGCTGTACAAAGAGCAGCTGAAGCCCATCAGGGTCCCACGGGTGCCCATTGGGGGCCACGGCCATAGAGGGGGTGAAGCACAGTGTGCCCAGAGAAGCTGTGGCTGCCCCTGGATCCCTGGCAGTGCCCAAGGCCAGGCTGGACGGGGCTGGGAGCACCCTGGGACAGTGGGAGGTGTCCCTGCCTGCGGCAGAGGGGTGGAACAAGATGAGCCTTAAGGTCCCTACCAAGCCAAACCACTGTGGTTGTGTATCAGAGCAGAGCCCCAGCAGCAGCCGGGCAGAAAGGCCTGAGCTGAAATGAGAACGATGGCAGGGTACAGGTTTGTGTGCTTTGAACAGGGAATGAAGTCCATCCACCTCCAGCAGCGGCCAGCAAGGAAGGGACGCTGCTCTCCTGCCTTGTCTCCACGTAGCCTGCCACATTCCCGGGCATTTTTGCCTGGGGAGAATGAACGTGCTTGTGCCCCTGCCTCAGTCCAGCCTGGTCCCCGGAGGGGCCATTACAGACGCTGTTACCTTCGTGAGAGCCACTGCCAGCAAAGGGACCCTGAGACGCCGCTAACGAGCTGGCTGCTGCTCTTTGAAGCTTAACGAGAGAAACCTGAGCTACAGCGGGCTGTGGAGCCACAACAGTCAAACCATTTCATCTGTCAGTGCTCCAATTTGCCTGTGCCGAGCCCTGCTGTTCCAGCATCGCATCGGCTCTGGCTCCACGAGCCGCTTCAGCGCTGCCGGGGCTGCAGTACCCCTCCCGGCTTCCTTCTGCAGCAGCAACTCCAGTCCTGCTTGCCAGTGCCTGAGACCCTGGAGGAAGTTCTTTAACTCCCATCCATCCTTTAAAAGCTTTGCAAATTCATCACATCACGCACAGCTTCTCATTGCAGAAGAAAAGAAGTGGGTGTTTAGCTTATTTCACCTGTAATATCAGAAAATGGCCTATTGCAGCAAAGAATTTGTCCAAATAAGCTGTGAGCCATAGCCTTCCTGCAGATAACATCCAGCTCATTTTAGCGCCCTGGAAGCACTCTACAGGTGTCTGCTATTGAAGCATCATTGTACTTCAGATAAATGTGCTGCTTAAAGATAGCTGTCAGCATAGACTGCTGAATAATGCCTTCATTTCATACACTCTGGCTGTTCCCCAAGTTACTGGCAACACCTCAAGTTGGTAGTCTGACAGCAGAAAAATAGTCAGTGTGACGGTGGAAGAGCAGGACCCCGACCCTGGGGCACCCACTGAGCTCTCAGCAGTGTTTAAGGGCTTCAATAGGTTACACCCAGGTTACTGCGTTTATTAGTTGTCAGTCATCACCCTTCCATCAATTTGCCCTGGTGGAATCGTGTCTTTGGTGTGCTCAGGTCACACCACTGGAGGTTCCACATTTTAGTTATACGCTGTACATACAGAAATCCTAAAGGAGCAGATTCTAAGCCAACCTAACAGCATATATTCTTACACAGTATTACAGCTCCAAGTACTTATCACTGAATGCTGCTTCCCTCTGCCATGTTTTCTTTTGTTCTTCCTTTACTCGCATAAAAGAATCTTTAAGCCTTGAGAGACAACTGTATGTTATAGCCTTACCTCTCCAAGGACAGAGAAGCCTTTCTAAGGCTCCCCTTCCTCTTTCACGTGTATTTATTTAAATTAAAATAATAACCACCTTTACTGGCTCATAACTCTCAATTATTTTTCAGGTTTTAGCCCCTACTTCTTAATCTGATATAAAACTTCAACAATAATTTCGGTTTAGCTCTTTCTTCAACAGCCAGCCCTACAGCACAGCAGCCTTTTGCTGCTCTACCTCTCCACAAGCCCTTGCTGTGCCTCTGCTGCATCCCCACCCATGGGCTGGGGCTCTGTATCATCAGCTCAGCCTGGGGGCTTTTCTTCTTTCTGAGCCGTGAGTAGAAACACTGATCTCTAGGTCAGCTCAGCACTGTCAGCCTGGCCAAGCATGTTTGATCTGGGTGCTTTCCCCAGACCTGGTTCCAGCCTGGGGACTGACTTTCCACCTGGACTCAAGGCCTGTTTCATCCCTTCAGAGCTGCCTGATACCTGCATTCTCAGGGGCTTTCCGCACTCTCTCCTCCAGCTCCAAGAGGAGGTAAAACCGTGGCTACTTATTTTACACTCTAACGTTAGCAATTTGTCATAATTTGTTGCTCTTGCTGAATATTTTGTGCTCTCCAGCTGGCTCCTGGACAGCATCCTTCCTGGAGCAGTGCTGTTTGTCCCAGCAGCAGGGGCCGGGGTAGAGCTGGGTGCTCTCCCTTGCAGGGGCTCCCTGGGCTCTGATGCTCCTCCTCACCCCGACCTGGCTGGCAGGAGGCACCTTTGGGATCTGTTCCCCATCTGAGCTCCTGCAGCTGAGCCCTGGCGCCCTGCGTGGAAACTCCTGGGTGCTGTGGGAAGGCCGTGCCTCCCAGCTGGGCTTGCTTGAGCTGAGCTTAGGGGTGCAGGCAGCTGCTCGGGGGCAGCCGTGGGTGGCTGCTGTCCCTTGCCAAACAGTTTGGGGTTGCCTCCTCCTGAGCAGCTGCTGCTCCTCAGCCTCACGCTGGGGTCGCCGCGTTGTTGGCCGGGGTGCTTCACACCCCTGCTGGGCAGAGTTAAGTCGGGGGGGGGAGAAAATTGTGACTACCCACAGGGTGTTGCCTTTTTCAGCAGCTGTGAAGGATTTCTTTAGCTCCTCAAAATGTCTGGAGTTTTAGTACTTACAATCAGCAGAAATTGGAGTGGAATATCAACGGAGCACAGCTTTCAGAAACTCATTTTCTTTTTCCTTTCAAACTGACAATAGGATTTTAAGAAAAACTTTGAATAATGGATATACTTTTGAATAATGGATGTTTCACAGCCGAAGTCCCTTGACTTTTCATTCTGTGCCTGAATGAGAAGCCTTTTAATTGCACAACACGTGGCGAGGAGGTACAAAACGCTTTGTGTCTTGTGCTGCTGATTAACTGATGCATATACTCCCATTAAACATTCAGAGAGGGCTAAGTGTATCCCAGCCCGAAGCTGTGTGCAATGCACGTTGGGTTTTTATCAGCTAAGACTCTGCCATGAGATGTTTTGTGATTTTCCTGGTCTCTCTCATGGCTGCTCTAATTTTCCTCTTTTTTTTTTTTGTGTGTGTGTGTGTGCGCCTTGGCTCTTTCCTGCTTCTGAGGAGGCATTGTTCCACCTGGAGAGCTTGTACCTTGTGCTCTGGGCTCATGCAATGGGCTGCGAGGTCACCTTGTGAAGGGAAGGACACTGTCGAGCTTAGACTGTGGAACAAGCTCTATTTTCCAAAATAGCAGTGGGGTTTTTTTGCTGAGAAACGGTGAAAGAGGTGCCTGTGCCAGGCTGGATGCTCTGCCATGGTGGGATGGAGAAGCTGCAGGGCACGGAGCAATTGGAGCCCCCTGGAAATGACCAGTGTGGGATGCAGGCAGGGGAATTAGCAGGAACAGCAGGGGTCTGTCTGGGTCTTCCTTGCTCTCATTCCATCATGTTGCTGTCTGTCCTTGGAGCTGGCTCTTCTCCAAGTCAATTCAGCTTTCATGAAAGTTTAACTCTGCTGCAGAAGGGAAAAGACAAGTTGCCGTGCCCCTGAAAAATGTAAAGGGTGCTTTGGGGTCAAGTGTTTTTTTGTTTCCCCAGTTCTTGGTGCGGTGCCCAGCACTCTAAGTGAGCCCAGATGGGCTCAGCAGACTGAAACCCGGCTGTGTCAGTACTTCTCTAACTTCTGTCTGCACAGGCAAAAACCCAACAAACCCCAAAACTTAAAACAAGAAGCTATGAGCCCATCAGCTCCCCAGTTTTCTTTCCAAGCCCAAATTCAGACTGAGGAGCAAGCCTCAATGAATAAATGCTGCTGGAGCCTGGCTCTGTCCTGCTCCCAGCCCTCTGTCTGTGTTCTGGCTGTGAGGGACTGGAGCTCAGTCACTCATTTCACTTTCACAGTGAAATCCTCGGAGTTTGGACTATTTTAACTCTTGGCATTACCCCGCAGAAGACCTGTGGAGGCAGCCTGGGGTGGCACAGAGGGTCCTGTGGGCTCCCTGCTGATGCCTTAGGTTTTAACTCTTACATTTTTCAAAATTCTGTGTTCCCAGTGTGTGACTCTGAGCTGCCTTGCAGCCTGTCAGCTGCTGCTCTCTCATGCTCACACAGACACAACAAAGCCTCTCCAGGCCTGCTCTGCAAGGACACCCAGCCCGTCCCAGGCCCAAAATGTGTAACCCAGCACCTTGAGAAGGGGGGCGAGCTGAGGGGCAGTTCCATCATTAGCTAAAGTTTAATTGGTGAATTTATGCTGATCTGCAAATGGACCAAACCTGTAACTGTGTGAAGAACTCGTGACTTGTCCATCTCAGGTGTAGCCTTTGGCCTGCCCAGAGTGTGTCTCTGAAGGCCTTTCCAATAAACATCCACCTTTATTCCCTTACTCCTGGCTGGTCTCTGTTTCCAGGTTGCCTTTTAGGCATCACTGCTCTCAGGAGTTTCTCTTTCACTGAGAGGTTTTTGTGATCCTTGCCTCTGCAAGCCGTGGGAGGCTGCTGGCTGGATTTCTGGCTTTAAGCAGAGCTCGTTCTCTCTCAATTTTGCAGCTTCTCGCCTTAAGAGTACAGCTGCAATTTAGCTTTATTTCACAAAATTTGACATGACTGGAGACCGTGATTTACTGGCCTTGGAGGACACGGTACGTGTAACCGAGCAGGGCGTAAGTGGCTTTTCATGGCAGAGGAGCCATAAATTGAGATGGAAAAAAATGAGGGAAACGTTACTGTCCAACTTTACAAGGCAGCAGCAGGAGCAGGGCACAGCCGAGCGATCTGTAGCTGTCACGGCTCTTTATTGCCCCTGATTGCCTGTAATAAAGCTCCTCCGTGGCTCGCACGGGAAGGGGACCGGCGTTCCCGTGTCTGACGAGACACAAGGTGGCAATGTTTTCAAGAGGACACCCTGCAACTTCTCGGGGCTGAAGGTTTCGAGCCGCTCAGCTTTCCTGGCTCTGGCCCTTGGTGGAGACCTTGGGAAGGGGTCAGTGTCCGGCTCGCTGCTCCACGGGCACCAGCGAAGGAGCCCGAGGGTGAGTGGGGGAGGTGGAATCCCCGAGGGCAGCAGCTGGAGGAGGGCTGCTGCAGCCCTGGCCTCGTGTTCCGAGCCCCAGCTCAGCATCCCTGCCCTGCTCCCTCCTGGCATGGCTACTGGGAGGTGTCCTCTGGGCTCCTGGTGTTTCCTCTGGGGCTTGTCTTGACATCTGCATCCCCCTCTTTGGCTTGCGCGCCCTCCATGCCTTCCAACAGACCCAGATCCAGAGGGACGTTTTAGATCAAGGAGATTTTGGACAAGGAATAACAACCTTCTCTTGGTTTTTTATTTGTTTTTTTGTTTTTTTGTTTTTTACCTAATGCCACAAGAAAAGCTGTGGGATTTGTCTCACTTAAAAAATTAATTTTCCGTGGTTGAGCAGGAGGCGGTGTGGGGCAGGTAGGAGAATTACCTCTGCTTGGTTTTTTGCGTTTGCCTGACGAAAATTTCTGGGTCCCTTGGTTTTACGTGTTAATTTTTCAGCCTAAAGGTTGTAAGGCATTGCAGTGTGGCACGGGAAGGGGTGGTGTGACAAGTCTCCAGGCTGCTTGTGCTCGTTTTACCCGCAAATGGCTGCATTTGCGATGTGTAATGATCTCTGTGAGGCAGTTAGAAGCGAGATAAACATCAATTTTATGGCTGGGAAAACATAAGGGGTGTTGCACAGGAAAACGAGAGGACCTGAATACTGAAAGCTCTCCTCACTGCTGCTGGGTTTAGCTCCTGTCTCTCCACGGGCCCCTGTGCAACCCAAGCCCTTCCCGTGGTGGCTGCAGGCAGGGGAGATGCTCCAGAGGTGGCCGTGATGGGGATGCAGGAGCTGCACACCCTCTCCTTTAGGGGTGGGGGATGCAGGTAGCCAGGACTCAGTACTCACAGCCCAGAGTTAGGCAGGGTTGGCTGAAGTGGGAATGAAGAAAGGCCAAGATCAGGAAGTTTTGTGGGATTTGCTCGGTAACAGGAGCTCATGCAGAAGGCCGAGGTCACGGCTGTGCTGCGCCCAGGCTGGAGATGTGTTTTGATTTCCACAAATAACAGCTTTTTGCAGCTCTGTTTCTTCACCAGACACAATGCAGGGTATAAAACGCTTTTTCTAATACACCGGATGCCTCTGGAATGCAATTAATATTCCTGCCTAAGTCTCCAAAAATTAATGGGCGTGTCTGGAAGCTGCTGAACACGGCTGTGTGTGTGCAGGGGGGAGGGACAGCTCAGTCCACCCCAGCTGGAAATGACCTCACGTGGGGAAGGAAGGTGCAGAACCGTCGGTGGGAACGGGAGCTCCCCGAGCGGCTGCGGGAAGACGCGGAGTGATGCTGGGATGGCCGGGTCACACCCACGGGGTGCTGCTGGGGCTTGCAGGTGGGAGCAGACCCCGTCCTCCCACCAGGATGCCCGTGGCCTAGGAAGCTCCAAATGCCACCCCCAGCTGGAGCAGGGGCTCTCACAGCTCCTTCCCTCGGAGCCTGGGAGGGGTGATCAAGCTAATTATTAATTAGCTGCCTTTGAGCCTGATTGGGGATGAGGGCTCTCCCCATGTGGTGCAGGTGCTCAGCCTGCCTGGGAACCCGAGGCCCGGGTGGTTTTTGTTTCCTTGCTCTGCGTGACACAAAGTAGGCTGTCAGATGTCTCAGGAGCTGGCAGCACGCTCAGGGCTGGTGTTTTTGCTGTGTGGAATATTTAAGATGAGTTTTCACGTTTTATGTAGCTCATTTGCTACTTGCGTTTCTGCCCTGCGTGATGCCCGACACATCTCCACAGAGAAAAAGTGTTTGTTTACTTATATATTTTTCACATTTGTAGGGCGCTGAAGCTCAGGGATTAACAAAGCTTCCTATCAGTTCTGCTTTAAAAAAATATAAACCTCTTCTCAGAACCGAGTAGAAACAGCATAAATCACCTCAAAATAGCTTCAGGTGCTGAAGCCACCTGAATTTCTACTCTTAGGTTACAGAGGTTTCAGATGAGGTTGGGTTTGGCGTGGGGGGCTGACCTGAGAGCCTGGGGCTGTCTGTGATCAGAGCTGCACAAACACACCCTGGGCATGAAGAAAAATCTTTTCCACCTGATCTTGTTACTGCAACAACAGCAGTGAAATCTTTTAAAGCAGAGAAGTGTGAAGCTGTGGCGCGATAGCTGTGTCCCTTCAGCTCTGTGACAAATGCTATCTGCAGCACGTGCTGCCTGCACGGCAATCGTCCTGTAAAGCTTGATGGCAGTCCCGGGGCACAGGGCCTGCGTTTCCAGGAAAGCTACGACTCCTTTAAAACAGGAATTTCTTGGCTGGATGTGATGACGTTAAAAGGTTATCCTTTTCTTCCCCTCCTTCTAGCCCATCTGAGCCTTTTATCTCTGTTTTTTCTTCTGTCCTTTTCATTCCCCAGCTCGTTTCCCTGGCTCTTTCTTTTTCCAACACACTTTCCTGCTTTTGCCTTAAAGTTGGTGTTCCCCTGTCCATTTTAAACCACTGCTGCTCAAAGCTTTAGGAGAGTAGAGTTTCTTACCTCTTCCTCCCTAGCAAGAACAGGAACAGAGTTTCCACACATCTCAAACACCAGCATCACAGGCTGCAGCTGTTTTTATGCAAGACAAGCTCCCAAATCTTCCTTGTAATTCAAACCTCCCAGGTCAGGCTGGCAACAGCAGCCTGAGGATCACGGAGCTGGAGTAGTTTGGGTTGAAAAGGACTTTTAAAGGCCATCTAGCCCAACTCTCCTTGCAGTGAGCAGGGACATCTTCAACCAGATCAGGTTGCTCAGAGCCCCGTCCAACCTGACATACAACACTTCCAGGGATCCAGGGGCAGCCCCAGCTTCTCTGGGCAGCCTGTGCCAGGGCCTCCCCACCCTCACTGTAAAAAACTTCTGCCTTATATCTGATTTAAATTGACTTCCCTTTTCAACATCTTTATGTGATGCTGACTGAGCCCAGCTCCCAATATTGATCTGTGTTGTTGCTAGAAAACAGGTTGGAAACATCCAGCAGTTGCCTCTTGGCTAGAAACCTAAAATTATTAGCCAGAAACCAAGTGGAACTGTGTTATTTGTATTTATGAAATATCCTATCAATTTGTGTATTTTTAAAGGGTGATTCTCTTGGTTTCTAGGGATCCTGTCTTGCTTCCCCTGAGACCTGATCTGTCCTTTTACTTCAAAACCTCCTGAAGTTTCGAAGGACAGCTGTGAAATGGAGATGCTTCATTTCATTCTGCTGCAGCAGCTCAGCAGCACGAAGGCAGCGCTGCCCTGGTTTGTGTTTCTCCCAGTCGGATTTCTGTACGGCTCAGTGCTAAGGATATTTTTTTTTACTTGAAATCTTGAATTCTGCAGAGACCCAGCGCGTATTTCTTAGGATCACCAGGGAGAATTTCTTACTCTCCCAGCAGGGTGGAAATTTCAAGGTCTGGAGCTATAATGTATTTAGTCTTTCAACACCATTAAAGGAGGGGGTTTCTGACAGTGCCACCATGATGCAAAGCAAACTCTCCTGCCTGTGAATCCCAAATCGGTCCGTGCTGTGGTGTTACAGTGGAGGTGATTTGGAGGCTCTGGGAAAGGGGGAGAAGGTGACACATCACTAAACTGCTGGGTGGCAGATGATGGACCACATAAAATGGCTTTTAATGTGGTTTTCTATGGTATCATTTGCCTTAATTTGCTCATTTTTTCAGTTTTGAAGGTGCCTAGGGGAGTTGGTGGTAGGGTCTCCAGGCAGGAATCCCTGGTCACTTAGAGAACAAGGCCATTATGGTGCTGTAATGACTGAGATGAGGCAGTGCTGGGGTGGAGCCCAGCTCCACCCTGCCCAAATTCTGTCCCTGGGCAGTACATGGTAGGATGGATGTTATCTGCTTGATTTGTGGCTGGGTCTGAGTCAAACCAGTCAGGTTTTATTTATTATTATTTAGGAAGTGTGAGGATGTATAGAGGAAGACACTTCATAGAATCCTGGAATGGCTGGAAGGGACCTTAAAGCTCATCTTGTTCCAGCCCTGCCATGGGCAGGGACACCTTCCACTATCCCAGGCTGCTCCAAGCCCCGTCCACCCTGGCCTTGGACACTTCCAGGGATCCAGGGGCAGCCACAGCTTCTCTGGGCACCCTGTGCCAGGGCCTGCCCACCCTCACAGGGAAGAATTCCCTCCTAACATCTAATCTAAACCTCTGCTCTTACAGCTTAAAGCTGTTCACCTTTGTCCTGTCACTATCAGCCCCTACTTACTTCACGGCATTAAAAAACTCCCCAGGAGAAATATCTGGGTTTTTTCTGAGCTCGGGGGGCTGCGTGCTCCTTGTCTTGGGTGGGAGGAGACCCAGGTGATGGGAAAGGTGACCCTCAGGATGCCAACAGCAGCGTGAATCCCCCGGGAGCCGAGCGAGCGGCCGGCGTCGGGTGGAGGAGCGGAGGCTGCCCTTTGCCCACTGGCCCATGTGGAAGTGGACTTTGGAAGTGGCAGCAGGGAGCAGAGGAAGGGCCCCGGCGGCCTCTGAGCAGGTGTGTGCGGCTGCTGCAGGGGGAGGATGGTGGTGGGAGCCCCTGGCCAAAAATTGGGGGGCCGGTGGTGGGACTGAAATCATGGGTGCCTGGATGTTTGTGCCCCGGGGGCTGTTTAGGGCGAGAGTTTACCTGGATGGCACCTAGAGGGGCACAAACTGAGCCACCTCTGTTCAGACATGGGCGTCTTCCAGTCCTGAAATTACCCCAAAGTGCCTTAAACTTTGAGTGGGAGGAGCGAGGAGGGGTTCAGGCAGCATCTGGCCATCTCCCTGCGCTGGGGAGGCTGCGGTGCTGGGGGCGCTTTGGGTGCTGATGCTGCAAGAGGAGACGTGGGGGGCTTGAGGGTGACATCCCCCTGGCAGCTGGGGCTTCACCCGTGTGCTGGCCTGGGCTCTCCCCAGGTCTTCCTATTCTGCATGGGACTGTTATAACTAAAGCTAAATATAGAACTAAATATAACTAAATATGTAACTAAATATACCTAACTTCCTCTTGGAATCCTTGCTGGAGCTGAAAGGCAGGAGGCAACCCCTGTTCCCACCCCATCCCATAGCTCACAAGAACAAACCTCCCTTTCTCCCTGCTTGCTCATTCCTTTGAGCAAAACTCCTTGTCCTGCTTGTGGCTTTGCCCCTTCCCTCCCTGCATATCAGATGGGGTTTCAGTTCTGTGTCACAGAGGTGAGGGGCATTTCTCACCCTCTCACAGCTTGAGGGGGCTCTGGGTGCTGGGGCTGTGCAGCTGGGAGTGCAGGAGGATCCCACCTGGGTGTAAAGGGGCTTTGTAAGGAAGATAGGGACAAGTTTTATAGCAATAGGACAAGGGGTGATTGTTTTAAACTGAAAGAGGAGGGATTTAGATTAGGTGTTGGGAAGAAATTCCTTCCTCTGAGGGTGGTGGGGCCCTGGCACAGGTTGCCCAGAGAAACTCCTCATCTGTGGAAGTGTTCAGCATCAGGTTGGACGGGGCTTTGAGCACCCTGGGATAGTGGAAGGTGTCCCTGCCTGTGGCAGGGGGTTGGAACCAGATGATTTTTAAAGTCCCTTCCAACCCAAACCATTCTGAGATGCTTGTTCTGGGAAGAGCTGGGTGCCTGTTGCTTTCAAAGGCAGGCCATTTCATGTGGTGTTTTAAGGGGAGCTTCAAGTTAAGGGAGATGTGGAGATGACTTTTCCTTGCCTCTGGGCATTTTGGGAAGGATCCTGGGTTTCCAGGATGCTCCCAAAAAGCAGAGAGTAGCTGGCAACAAGCTTCAAAGGGATCTTTGAGGGGGTTGAAAAGCTGCTGATCCAACACACTGTGACTTATCATTTGCAGGCCGCTAAAGCCATTTGGGGCTTAAGCTCCCCAAAAGCAGAGAGGATTTTGGTGGCAAGCTTGTGATGGAGCCCTGGGCCCCTGGGCAGCCGCCCCAGCCCCGGGAGAGGCCGGCACCCTGGGGGCCGTGGGCAGAGGGGCCCCCCGGCCCCCCGGCACCGCTCCGGCGGCAGCTCCTGCGCGCAGGGCAGGCTCCTCGCCCCGGCTCCTGGCACGGGAGCCACCTCCCCGGCCACCACCCCCGGGGGGACACCTGCCGACCGGCGTCCCGCGCTGAGCACTGTGACAGCAGCTGCCCCAGCCAGCCCTGCTCCAGGTGAGAGCTGAGCCCTCTTCTTGGAAACCTGCTTAAAATAAGGATTGCCCAGCTCGCTGCCCACGGGTCCTGCCCTCGTGACCGCACGGGGACACAGCGGGTGATGTCCAGCTATTGGAGCAGCCCATGGCTTCTGTGTTTAAGGCTGTGAGACATTTGCAGCTCTGATTTCTTCTTAAAACTGCGACTTCTGTGGTTGCTGCTTGACAAGCTCCGTCTCAGTGCCCAAGGTGCATTTTTCTTACAGATTTGATTAAATGTGGTTCTTTTTTTCCTAAGTGCGAGGTGAACAATAAAAATACAAGCGGTAATACAGGAGCGAGAGGCAGCCTGCAAGCTCAGCTGCTGAAACGGTGGAGAGCGGACGGATAAAATGTGGGCTGGAGGATGCTCTCAGTGCTGAGAAAGAGCTTTGAGCGCTCCAGCGAATCTGGGTTGATTTGCCTGAGTTATTGCCCTCAGTGAATGATGGAGTCAGCACGTGGGGTTTTGTGCTGAGGTCGTACGATGCAGATGGGATATTAGGAAGTAAATTTTCTCTCTGAGGGTGGGCAGGCCCTGGCACAGGTTGCCCAGAGAAGCTGTGGCTGCCCCTGGATCCCTGGAAGTGTCCAAGGCCAGGTTAGACAGGGCTTGGAGCACCCTGGGATAGAGGGAGATGTCCCTGCCCGTGGCAGGGGTTGAAATGAGATGACCATTAAAGGTCCCTTCCAACCCAAACCTTTCTGGGATTCTGTAAGGCTGGGCATCGCCTGAAGCTGCAGTGCACAGCTTTCTCATAGGTGGGGATAGGAAAGCGTCCAGACCTCCTCCTGCTCCTTCCAGGTGTGATGCTGGACCAGTTTGTGTCCCTGCCGCAGAGCAGAACCCTGGCTTTATTTCCATCACCTTTTCTGGCTCCAAAGGTCCCGAGCAGGAGGGACCCGAGATGTGAGCCCGGACCCTGCAGTGGTGCCCCTCCTTCCCCAGCTCAGCGTGCTGTGTTGTTTTCCAGGCAAGGCTATGAAGACCCGCCCTGGCAGTACCCAGCAGCTGGCTACAGGGATGGCTACCCCCACCACAGCCCCCAGAGGCAGCCGGCGGCGTGGCACGGTGACAGAGGTACGGGCTTATCCTCTGCCTCTGGGCATGGAGGCAGCTTGCAGGAGAAGTGATGCTTTCTCCAGGGTGGGTTCTTCTCCCGAGGCTTGCACATATCCAGGGCTTTCTCCTGCCCCCACTCCTGGGTGCTGGTGCTCTGTGCAGCACCGGCTCCCTGCTGGCATTTAGGAAACGTGAGCAGGAGCCAGGTGCGCCCAGGGGATGTTTGAGCTTCATTTCCATGCCTAAAAACCTGTGTCCCTGCTGGTTCCAGCCTGAGTCTGATGGTGCTGTGTGATCAGGGTGGCCAGGGTCTCTTCTTTGCTCTTTCTGGGCCGAACAGAAGGGGAGGGAGGAAAGAGCAGAGGACATCAGTGCTGTGTTGGCAGATGTGTACAGGGCGTTAGCACATCTCCAGTGTGCTGGGATCGTTTGGAAGCAAACTGGGTGGGCATGGCAAATTGCCTGACTCGTGGCTTTTCTTTTGCACCTTCACTGTTGCTCTGGAGGGCTAATGCTGAATCTTGGTTCCCTCTAGACCCGAGACAGCGAGAGTCTTACGGCAAGAGTTACCGGGACCAGCACTACTACAAGGGCTACCACCCCAACCTGGCCACGGGCCCCCCAGGGCAGGACAGGTAAAGCTGGGAAACCTGTGCAGCCTTGTGAAACCACCTGCTGCAAAGTGAATGGGTTGGTGGGTGGCTCAAAACTCTCCGACCCTCAGCGTGCCTCCCTGTGCTCCCACCTGCAGGACACAGACCTACAGCTCCTATGAGGAGAGCTGCGTCTCCACTGCCAGGAGGGAAGGCACAGGGCAAGGAGCCCTCGGCAGTGATTCCGGGGAGGCTGGTGGCCAGCCCAAAGAGGTAGCCTCGAGATGGGCAGGGGTGGGGGGCAAGAACCTCTTGGAGATTTGGGAACAATCCATGTGTCCCCCTCCAGGCTCCTCTCCACAGAACAAGTGACAGAACAAGAGGAGACAGCCTTAAGTTGTGCCAGAGAAGGTTTAGGTTGGACACTGGGAAAAGTTTCTTCAACAAAAGGGTTGTCAAACGCCAGCATAGGCTGCCTAAGGAGGTAGTAGAGGCACCATCCCTGCAGGGATTTTAAAGACATCTTTAGATGTGGCAGCTGGGGACATGGCTTAGTGGTGAACGTGGCAGTGCTGGGTTAATTCTTGGACTCGATCTTAGAGGGCGTTTCCAACCTTAATGATTCCATGATTCCATGATTCTGCCCTTCCTAGGGAGCTGTCAGCTGTGTGTCACTGTCAGCTCTGTCCTCCAAGTCATGCTCCATCACACTGGTGTCCTGATTGCTGGGTTCTGCCAGGAGAAAATTAAAAGATCAAATCAAAGCTGCTCTGGTGATTTTGCTCCTGGGTGATGCTTTTGTGGGTTTCCAAGCCCCATCTCCCTGGCTGTGTTGATGAGCTCACATTAGGGCTAGGAAAGGTGTCAGATTACAGTTGTGGCTGATGGAAATTATTTTTCTAAGCTGTTGGGTGAACCCAAGCTGGTGTAGGGCATAAGCTGCTCGGGTGGGAATTGGCCGTGCTGTTCCTGCTGGGCACTTGCCTGGAGCAGCAGAGGCTGCCCCGCTGCCTGGGAGCAGGACAGCAGCCGTGTCCCTGGTTTCTGAGCCAGGTGTGTGTGTGTTCCCCTTCCCCGCAGCCCTCGGGCCAGCCCAGCCTGCTCCTGCAGTACCACGAGTCAGGACTCAGCTCCAGCAGCCACGAGCTCAGCCAGTACATCCGTGATGGTGCCGACCACTACGACCCTGGGCTTCCAGGGTCCTGGAACGTGGGACAAACAGGTGAGCTGTGATGGGAGGCTCTGACAAGGGGGAAGCAAGGGAATGGATGGCTCGTGGTAGGATGTTGGCTGTCTCTCAGCTTGGTCCTCTCCTGGAGGGGGCTGTGCAGGCACAAGGCATGGCTGGGGGGCTGCGGGGTGGGTGAATGGTCCGTGGGCTCTGCCTGGGCAGGTGTAGGAGCTGCTGGGCACATCTGCTGCTTTGGGGGACAGTTCTTGCACGGAGGGCTCAGTGGAGGGCTACTTAAGTTGGGGGACAAGGTTGGGACCTGGTCAAGTCCTCCATGGTGGATGTGGTGTGGGATCGGTGTGGAGGGCTCCCAGTGGCCTATGTGTCATTGCAGGGGGGCCCTCGATGTCCAGCCCGACCCCAGCAGTGCCCCTCAAGTTCCCACAGCTGCACACGGCGCTGTGCTTCGGGGCCGGGGGCCACCTGGTGCTGGCGTGTCCCCAGCACCCTGCCGAGGGACAGCCAGCCCGAGTCGAGCTGCACAGCCTGGAGGTAGGACACAGCTGGCCCTCCAGGCACCCTCGGTGCCCTCCCTGGAGTGGGTGGCTCCTCTGGCCCCGAGGGATGCAAACATGGTCCACAACCCAAGCAGCCTCCTCAGCAGCCTTCCCATTCCTTGCTCCCATCTTCTCTCCATCCTACGTGGACTCCTGGGTCTCCATGGTGCCAGCCTGTGCCTGGGCCTTGCTTTCAGCCTTCAGCTCTGTAACCCTTAGTGCCTGTGACCTGCTCACAGCCATCCCCTCTCACGGGGGCAGGTGTTGTCCGTGCCTCTCCAAGGGACTTCTCCACTCACCTTCCTGAGGTGCTCCAGGCCATGTCCATCCCCCGAGTCTCCCACAGCATTCCAGTCTCCTGTTTCACCTCCAGACGGAGGCAGGTGCCATCTCAGCAGACATTTCTTTGCTGGACCTGAGCACAGGAGTCCCTGTGATAGTTCAGGGGCTCTGCTCTGCGGTTACCTTAAGGCAGCACAGGGTTCACTGGCACTGTTGAACCCTTGGCCAAGGCACTGGCTTTCAAACAGCCCAGCTGGGACTGGTCTGATAGCTGGAGACCAGCTGCTGAATTTACTTTTGTTTTTTAGGCAATCCTTCATGGCACAGAAGAGCTGGAGGAGCTGCAAGCCTTCCCGGGGCCCCTGGCCAGGTATGGCAGCACAGCAGGTCCAGGAGCTGCATCCTCCTGGCTGTCTCCTTCTCGAGGAGACATGAGCTCAAGGCAGACTAGAAGGGTCCTCGTGGTTTTGAGATATCTGCAAAGGCCATGTCTGAGCTCAGGTTGGGACCCCAGCCCCCTTTGATGCAGTGTGGGTTGGTTTGGATTGTAGGACATGGTTTTTTTGAATATTCATAGGATGTGGGTTTAGTGTGGTTTGTACATCTGACCTTATTTTGTACTCATTTGGTCCCAGAAAAATGGAGGTTTTTTTGGTTTCTTTGGATGTCTAAAGCCCTGGCTCAACCTGTGGTTTAGCTCTTCCTGAGGTTTTTGTCTCAGCCTGAGATGGCTGAGCCACAGCAGGGCCAGACCCAGTGTACCTTCATCCAGTGTGAGCCTGGGGATGAACCAGGGTGCGTCGCACCAGGCTGTCTCTATTCCATCCTGGTGTAACCAGGATGTCTTCTGGCCACTCCCAACCAAAGGAGGGAGAGAAAAGGAAAAAGCATTGACGGAGCAGAAGAGCTGTAAATGTAAATGTATGCACAGAGGCTGGGGGGAAGGTGTGGAGCTCCCCCTGTGCTCTGCTCTCGTGAGCCCCATCTGGAGTGCTGCAAACAGCGCTGGTGCCACCAGCGTAAGAAGGACATGGAACTGCTGGAGCAAGTCCAGAGGAGGATAGAGGGACTGGAGCGACTTCCCTATGGAGACAGGCTGAGGAAGCTGGGGCTGGAGAAGAGAAGGCTGTGTGCAGATGTCACAGCACCTCCCACTGTCTGAAAGGGCTCCAGGGAAGCCAGAGGGGGTCTCACTGCCAGGAACTGTAGTGACAGGACGGAGGGGAATGAGTACAGATTGAAAGAGGGGAAATTCAGGTTAGATACATGGACGAAATTCTTCCCTGTGAGGGTAGTAAGGCCTCAGGCTGCCCAGAGAAGCGGTGGATGCCCCATCCCTGGCAGTGTTTGAGGCCAGACTGGACAGGGCTTGCTCTAGTGGAAGGTGTCCCTGCCCATGGCAGGGGGGTTGGACTAGAGGAGCTTTAGGCTCCCTTTCAGCCCCCAGACCATTCTGTGATTCCGGGTTACCACTCGTGCCAAAGGGTGCATCGGGAATCTCCATGTGACATGTTGGAATGATCGAGTCAGGATCAACATCTCCATCTGCAGTTTCCCTCTCTTGTCTCATCCCCTCTTTCTTTCTAACTGTGTGGTTATTTTATTGTAGGGCAGTGCTTCTGCCTACCTGACACGTAGCTTAAGGGTTTCTGTTTTGGTCCCAAAGGGTTTTTGTGGTCACAAGAGTGACCCTCCTGTCTGTCTCCACAACAGATTGTGCCTGCTTCTGCAGCCTTGGACACCCACAGATGTAATGGCAGCACAGCAAATCCAAACTGTTTCTTTGCATTTGGATGGAGGAAAATATTACCAGGAGGGCAAGGAGTGGGTTTGAAATGTACTTTGCATCCCTGAAGCACAGAAATCTTCTAAGAGTCACTGTAAATTTGAGTGTGTTTGAGTTTAAGAGTAGTCATTGGTACTGGGGATCGACTTTCCTACAGCTCTTGCTTGGAATCTTTGGCATCCCCATCAGTGAGCCTGGGGACTGAGCCTGAGCGATGTCCTAGATTGCTTTGCCTTGGGTTTGTTTGATGCCTCTTTCTGCTGCTGTAGGGAAGATCTGCACAAGGTGGATGTGATGACGTTTTGCCAGCAGAAGATAACCACAGGCTGCGATCTCTCAACACAGAGGGGCAGAGATTCCTCTCTCCTCTGGAAACTCCTGGTCCTCCTCTGCCGGCAGAATGGGGTAGGTATCCCATGGAGGGTTGATGACCCTTTTGATCTTGGAAATGAGACAAGTAATATGTCCCGAAGGTGCCTCTTGATCCAGCTGCTATTTTTGGGGAGGAGGGGTGCACCCTAAGAGAATCCCATTCCCATGCCACTATCCATCAGTTTGATGCTGCCTGGATATTTGGAGCAAATCCTTCTCTGTGATTGCTTTTCATCCCCGAGAACTCCCGACAGCCCGGTGAAGGGGACTGGTGCCACCTTCCTCGAGGAGCCAGCACTTACACTTAAGAGGGGCCATTCCCTCGATCCACTGAGATCCCCCCAGCCCAGTCTGTGGCTGCTGGTTGGAAGCAGGTGGATAAGGCCGTCAGAGGGAGCGTTGGGGAGGTCTCGCTGGTTGTGCTGAGTCCCTTTCCTTCCAAACCTGCACCAGCCACAGCTGGTCCCGCTGGGGGGATGTGCTGGGACGAGGATGCGGGCGCGAGAAGGGTGCGGACGGGCGGTGCCGCCGGCCTTTGCTGGCGGGGCAGCCCCCCCGTGCCTCACTCCTGCCCTTCCCCAGTCCATGGTGGGCTCGGACGCGGCCGAGCTGCTGATGCAGGACTGCAGGCGCCAGGACAGGTACAAGAGGCAGGACCCTGCGGCCACCCTGGTGGGCCTGACGGATGACGAGTGGGCGTCGCGCCAGCCGGGCACGCTGGACCTCATCACCGGGGAGGTCCCTCCCGTCGTGGAGACGCAGGCACAGATAGTGGAGAAGTTCACCAAGCTCCTCTACTATGGCAGGAAGAAGGTAAGTGGTGAGTGGGATCCAGGACATGGGGCTGAAGGGTTTTTTTTCTCGGACCTGTGGGCCTCTTCAGGCAGGTTTTAAAGGGAAGGGTGGTCGAGAAGTGACTTGTGGCTGTGGGATCAGCCCTCCAAGCTGTGGAGGGCTTGTGGCAGTGATTTCCCACCACTGGGAGCTGGGATGGGGGACCCACGTGAAGATGAGATGCAGAGGCTTTTACCAGCACTTCTACCACATTTAGTTTCATAGAGTCCTGGAATGCTTTGGGACCTTAAAGAAAGGGACCTTAAAGGTCATCTTGTTCCAAACCCATCTGCAGCTCTGTGATCTCACGGGATACCTAAGGCACAAGGAGAAGAGAGGAGGGTTGGATGCAGAGCAGCTTGGGTGCGCAAACTGGGCATGGAGAGCTAACAGGCAGCACAGGCCTGGAAATCTTGGAGACACCACATTGCTTTGAAGGTCCAAGTTCTTGTAAATTTTCTAGGTTAAAAGACAAAGGACCTGGAAGAGATTTGACCATGGAAGAGATTTTTGGAGGATGCTCCTTAAAGCCACAGCAGTTACTGGGGCTCTTCTCTGAGCTGGGGGAACAGAGGAGCAGAGGAGGGGGGGAAGCAGAGCTGGAGTAAACCCTATTTCTTCTCCCCCTCAACTGCAGGAGGCTCTGGTCTGGGCCATGAGAAACCAGCTGTGGGGCCATGCCCTGTTCCTCTCTAGCAAGATGGACCCTCGGACGTACAGCTGGGTCCTCACCGGGTAAGTGGGAGAATTTAAAGCAAGGTGTGATGTTCCATGGCTGGCTTTCCAAGCCTGCTATCCCTTCAGTGCCCCCTGACCTGGAAAAGAGCACCGATTCCAGCTGGAGCCCTTCCAGAGGGGGCAAAGGGGACAGAGGGCATCCATCCAGATAGGCCCGAGTCCTTCAGGCTTCCCAGCAGACAGGAGAAACCAAGTGGGGGGCTGGAAAGCAGGAGGAAAGCCATCCCCTGGAGATGGAGGGTTAATTTATTCTGAGTCTTTGGCTTTGCCCGTGCTGCCCTAGCAAAGACAGCCACGGGGCAGGGGCAGCTGAGCCATCTTCCCTGTGATCCAGCCCTGTCCCAGCTGTTCATCCCACTCATATGAGCGTTTTCTGGTGGAATTTACTGCACTTAATCTGGATTGGGTTGATCCCTTCAGAGAGAGTTAAGCAGAAATTTTCTGTCTTGTGGAACCCAAATCCTTTTAAGGAGGTTTTATGCAGTGTTGTCCTGGAGACCTGCCTGCTCTGAAGGCAATACAGATCCCCATCCCCAGGGGCTGATGATCCTCTCTGCCTCCTGTTTACAAGGGCGTGGAGCGATAGGACAGGGACGAACAGTTTGGGCTGAAGGAGGGTAGATTTGGATTAGATGTTAGAAAGAAATTCTCCCCTGTGAGGGTGCTGAGGCCCTGGCACAGGGTGCCCAGAGAAGCTGTGGCTGCCCCATCCCTGGAAGTGTCCAAGGCCAGGCTGGACAGGGCTTGGAGCACCCTGGTCTAGCGGAAGGTATCCCTGCCTGTGGAAGGAGGGTTGGACTAGAAGGTGGCTTCCAGCTCAATCCATTCTTGGATTCTCTGGGAAACCCCTCAAGGCATCAGTTTCCTGGGGCATTGGGGATGTGCTCTGGGAGGTGAGTGAAGGTTTGGGGTCCTGGTCTGCAGCCCTTCTCCGCTGTCTCCTCACAGGTTCACCAGCACGCTGGCCACCAACGACCCGCTGCAGACCCTCTTCCAGCTCCTGTCAGGAAGGATCCCTCAGGCAGCACTGGTCCGTGAGCAAGAGGCTGGCCCTGGCATGTGTTCCCCTGTGCTGTCACCCGCCTGGCACCTTTGGGTGACCATCTCTGCTCACCTCGGCTCTCCTCATCTCTCTCCAGTGCTGCGGGGATGCCCTGTGGGGGGACTGGAGGCCCCACCTGGCTGTGATGTTGTCCAACAAGGCTGGGGACACAGAGCTGAACCAGCGAGCCATCCTCACCATGGGAGACACTTTGGGTGAGCTGAGACCAGCGGGAGCAGCCGTGACAGGGACGGGCACTGCAGTGTCACGCTGGGGGTGGTGCTGAGATGGCTGTGCCTGGGCCCCTGGAGCTGCAGGGCCTGTGGGCTGGCAGGGGTGAGGTGCCAGTGGGCCCTCAGATGAATCGGGCCCAGGCACACCCATTAGCTGCTCTTGTGGAGACACCTGGAGCAGCTGGGCCAGGGAAGGTGTAGGTGACTGCAGGGACCGAGCCTTGCTCCCAGTGGCGGGATTTAATGCCAGTGGTGGCATCCCAGAGTTGGAGCTGGCCCTGCTCAGGCTCCCCTAGTTGTACTGCTGAACTGAAACCTCCCGAAACAAAAAGCAGCAGCTGGGGAAAATGGACAAAAAACAGGGACACGAAACAAGAAGCAGCAATTGGGGAAAACAGACGAAAAACAGGGCCAAGGGAGGGATCAGGGTCTGCGTAGGCAGAAAAGTGACACAGCTGGGTTTGGGTTTTTGTGTGAGCTTGAGGGCCTCCAAAGCAAAGCTGCCCATGTGGTGATGTCTCAGGACCAAGTGTTTGTTTCCTCCCATGCAGCCAGCAAAGGAGCAGTTGAAGCAGCTCATTTCTGCTACCTGATGGCAGATACTCCTTTTGGTTACTTCGGAGCAAAGGCAGATCGCATGGCCCTGCTGGGCAGCAGCCACCGGTGAGCGAGCACTGGAGGCTGGGGGTCTGCCAGAGTCACCTGTCCCACGTTTGCCCCATCGCTGGGATCTCGCTTTCATGGAAAAGCAACCCGTGTTTGGGGTTTTTCCTGCTGCCAGTGCACGCTCTGCGTGGGGCTGTTTGGGGAGGGAGCTCTGGTCGCTGACCCTGCCCCTCTCCTCTGCAGCCAGGCGTTTTCCCAGTTCGCCAGGACAGAGGCCATCCAGAGGATGGAAATCTTCGAGTACTGCCAGCAGCTGCGACAGCCCGAATCCTTCCTGCTCCCCTTCCAGGTAGTGGGTGTGCTCAACTGCATCTTGTGCAGCGCTCAGACTTGCCCCAAAACATGTGCCTGTCTCCCTGAAGCCTGGAATTCAGGCTGTTCCTGAGGCTTGTCCCCTTACTGGGCTTTGAGAATGATGGGGAGGTTGCCTTGGCCGAGGCACTCATGCAGGGCAGATTTTGGGGTGCACAGTGTGTCTGACCAGTGCTTGCTCAGGTCTCAGTGCCTTCCTGCTCTCTGGGTAACAGGTGAGCTTTTCCTATTGCAAAGCAGCAGCTAGCTGTTGCTGCCTTGGGCACTATGGATTTGGATGGATCTATCCCTGGAGGTGTCCAAGGCCAGGCTGGATGGGGCTTGGAACAACCTGGTCTAGTGGGAGGTGTGCCTGCCCATGGCAGGGGGGTTGGGACTAGCTAAGCTTTAGTGTCCCTTGCAATCCCAGTTCTGGGATTCTATGAAGCTGCCGTGCTCCTCCCTGCCTGGTTCAGGGAGCGGGGGCTGGATGGCTCCATGGGGATGGGCGGAAGTGACCCCGAGGTGCAGGTGACCTCTGGCTGATGAGGCACACGCTCCAGGGCGCTCCGAGCCGCGCCGGGGTGCTGTGCCACGGCACAGGGTCCCCACAGGCTTCCCCATCCCCCTGCTCCCACTCTGCTTCCCTCTCCCAAGGTGTACAAGCTGCTCTACGCCTCGCGCCTGGCCGACCACGGGCTGCCAGCGCAGGCCCTGCAGTACTGCGAGCACATCTGCGCCGCGCTCCTGCGCCACGACCCGGCCGCGCACCCCGTCCTGGCCCGGCAGGTGCTCAGGGTGAGTCTGGGCCTCCTGCATCCCAGCCAGGACCTGCCGGGGTGGGAAGCACCCTCGGGGTTTCCCTGTGGGTGGGAGAGGTTGGGAGCTCTGAGCAGCCCCCCAGGGTTTGCTGCCGAGTACAGCAAAGCCAGCGGCTCCACAGGGTTTCTAATCCCTCTGGATTTAGGGTAGGAAACAAAGGTGTTATGCTGACTGCCAAGTAGGAGCGGAGTTATTTGGAAACAAAGGATGTTTTTAAGTCTGGAGGGGGTTTCTGAACTTCTAAATGTCACGGACTTAAGAAGTGGAGTCTAAGTGCACATTTCCCCTCCAGCACATCATCTACAGTTCTCTCTGCCTCCTGAGGGGTGGGTTTTGGGGTGACAGTGAGAGGGAGCATGGCCCAACTTGGAGCACCAAGTGCAGCCCTTCTACGGCCTGAGCAGGGGGCTGTGGCAGAGAGGGGTGAAGCAAAGTGTCCCCCAGGAAAGCTGGGCTCTCACGAGGACAGGGCAGTGCTGAGGCTGCTTGTCACCTTCCTCCTTCAGGACCAGGGTGGTCGGGGCTTTGAGCAACCTGGTCTAGTGGAAGGTGTCCTTGCAAATGACAGGGGGGTTAGAACAAGATGAGCTTTGTGGTCCCTTCCAACCCTGAACCGTTCTTTGATTCTGTGAGAGGGGCTAAAGCCATGGTGCTGTGAGGTGAGGGGCAGCAAGATGCCTGTCTGAAGTGGGTGCTGCTGAGCTCACCCAAAATTTGGCTGGCGCTGCTCCCTCAGCCCGTCACCGAAGCCTATTTGCTGTCTAACAGCCTCAGATCTGCCGTTCTGCTGGGGATAATGCTTCTCCTGGGAGAAAACACTTTCATCTGGAAAACTAGTGCACTCGTAGATGCTCTTGTCTTTGATGTTCTAGACTGTGTTACAAATTATGATACACATTAGTGTTTGATTAAGACTTCCCCTCTTTTGAAGCTGGGGACGATATACAACCAGGTGCTGGTTCATTAATACTGGATCAAAGTGCACATTAGCTTTTGGATTAAACATTCCCCCCGTTTAGGAGTAATCATGCTTATAATTTCCTTTTTCCTGTGATTGATTTAGGGTGAGCATGGGTGTGTTTGTAGAGAGGTGGGACAGTGGGTCTGTGGGTAGTGCAGGCTCCTGGCTGGCTGCTGGGTTACATTTCTCTCGTGGCCAGGCCCAAGCTGGGGTCCAGCTGTGCAGGTCCTGTCTTGCTGTAAACTCAAGTGTGTCTTGTGTTGGTTTGGAGCTTGTTTTTGAGAGGTTCAGGAATAGAAATAAATGGCTGCTGGGGACTGGTGCAGGAAGGATAGCTGAGTCTTGTGTGGCTGAGCTGCAGAGTCACCTCTGGGTGGCCTTTGGCGGCCCTCGAGGTGGCAGCCTCGTAGCAAAGTGTTGAAGATAAGTGAGCATGAAGTAGCCAGGGGAAACTGGGGAAATCCCCAAGAATCCTAGAATGGTTTGGGTCAGAAGGGACCTTAGAGATCATCTAGTTCCAACTCGCCTGCCACGGGGGACACCTCGCGCCAGATCAGGGGGCTGGTGGGCTGATACCGGCGAGAGAAACTTCACTGAAGGTGTGGGTGAGGAGCGGTGCTTTGAGTGCCATCTCCCCTCACCCTGCTGCCTTAAAACTGGATCCTTGTCTGAACAACTCCTTCAGACAGGGAATTAGCTCTGCAGGGAGCCCTGCATCTCACCTCGGATTCCTGGCTCGCACCCAAGAGACTCTTGCTCCACTGATGGGAGCTGGAGCCCCAGGACATCGAGGCAGCTGCAGCCAGGGCAGCACAGACCCCTCTTCTGCAGGAGAAATCCAACACACAGCAGCAATACTGCAGAGAGGGACCTGGGGGAGATAGTGGAGCATGGAAAAAATACTGAGCAGCAGCATAACAGGATGCTGTTACAGAAGAAAAAAAAAAAACCCACCCATGTTACAGTGTTATTCTGGGTTGTGAGAGCACAGCTGGCATATCTGAGACAAGGAGATGATAATCCCCCTGTCCTGGGGTCTCAGGGGTCTTGGCTGGGGCCTGTTTGGGCTGCTGCATGTGGAGACAGGGCTAAACATCTGCAAGTGTGGGAGTGGAGAGCTGGGGTGATAAGAGATTGAGGGGAAAATGACCTGTGAAGAAGGCCTCAGAGTTATTTCTTCTAGGCAAGATATGGTGGGGGAGAAAGGGGTATGAGGGATGTGATAACAGCCCTCCAGCACGCAGGAGGCTGCTCGTGGGGGATGCTGCCTGGCTCTCCTCACAGCATCCACGGGAGCAGGGATAGAGAGGCTTAATTTGCAGCAGGGAAGATTTCACTTAGATATTGAGAAAAAACTTTTTAGCTCTAAGGACGTCAAGCATCAGGACAAGCCTGGGAGGCTGTGAAACCTTCTCAGAGGTTTGTAAATGCAGATCAGACAAACACCAGCTCCCATCCGTCCTCGTGGGGTAGGTGAGGAGCTGAACTGCCCTGGGAGCTGGGCTCTTTCCAGGGCTCCTGGTGGGGTGTCCTGCAAGCCTGCCAGTGCCCCAGGATGGCTGTTGGGTGGGATTAAAGGCACTCCTTCTACTCAGGGCGGGAGAAGGAGGGTGAGAGTTACCTGTGTCTGTGATGTGAGGAGCATCTTTGCCACAGGCATTTTGGCACCTCTGTGGAGGTGCTGAGCCAGCCGTGCCGAGGCTGTGGGGCCCGGGACGGGCCGGCACCTCCGCGGCGGTGTGGGAGAGGGAGCAAACCCTGCACACGAGGCTGCTGTTGTTTTACCCCCCTGCCACAAAGTGACGCCGTTTTCCCGAGCCCGTGTGCCCGGGCAGGTGTGACAGATCCCTGCGGGTCTGACACGTGTGGTGATCCCCGCTGTCCCTGCAGCTGGCTGAGCGGCTGAAGCTCTCCGATCCTCTGCTCCTGGAGATGCCGGAGCAGGACCAGGCGCTGGAGCCCGACTGGCTGGACCGGCTCCGAGCCTGCTGCCGGGAGTGGGAGGTAAGGAGGAGTGAGGCTGCAGCGGGACAGCTGCTCTGCAGGGTGGTTTGTCTGCAGGAGCATCCTCCTGCTCCTCCCTGAGTCCGAGGGGATGGAGGCTCAAAAGCTGCTGTTCTTCTTTGCCTTGTGAGCTCTGGGATGCGGTCTCTGCTCTGGGAGCTGCAGATTCCAGTGGCAGCAAGTGCCTGAGGGCTGCAGAGCTTCACATAAGCAAAACACTGCTTGTTTTGGCTCCAGGAGGGCTGGTGGGTGGGTGGTGGTCTCCCTCTGCAGGGAGGACATCGCAGAGGTCGTGGGTTGGGGGGTGTACTCTTGGGTCTTTTAACTATGGCCTAGTGCTTGGATCAGTGCTCTCCATTCAGATTTCACATCTGCTTTTGGTTTTGTGGCCTTTTCCATCTCGTTTCCCCTCCTGCCTGCCCTCAAGGATGCTGCAGCTCCTCTCACTTGCTGGGAAAGAGCTGTCTCCGTGCTGGTGTGGGTCTCTCCTGCAGCCTGGGGTGGGCTGTGAGCCCCAGATCCACGAGCACTGTGCTTTCCTTTGCATTGGCGTCGCGGTTCCCTCAGTCTTTGTCCCGTGCCATCCTTTTTCCTCTCCATTTTACCCCGTTTTCCCTCTGCAGGTGGAAGATGCTCTTCCTCCAGAGGGGGCACCCGCTCAGCTGGAGCTGCCCTGTGCTGTCCTACCCACAGCAGGTAAATAAACCAAGGCAGCAGGCTGTGGTCACCACAGCAGGCTTCTCCCTGGGTGGAACTGTGCTGCCGTGGGCTGGGGAGCAGCTTCCCACTCCCTGGAGTTTTTGCCAGCAGCAGCTCCTTGCTCCTTGCATCCCCCCAGAGCTCGAAGGCTGCTCCTGCCTGGATGCATCCCTCAGGCAGGGGCTGCAGAGCGAGGGCTTGGTGCTCGTGTCCTCGTGCAAAGGCTGAGCAATTGGGCCTAATTACCACCGCTCCGGGGTCCCTGCGGGTGCCGTGGGAGGAGAGGAGGAGCTGGGGGCGGGTGCTGGCTGAGCCTCCCGGCTGAGCCTCGGGGGAGACGGCCCCGTTCCCAGGCAGTCCTCCGAGGGTGCAAACTGGAGCTGAACGAAAGGGATTTCACACTTAGAGAGCAAAGGATTTGGGAAGGAGCCCGTCCTGTCGTGTGCCAGGCTGCAGGGTGCCTGTTGCTGAAGACCCAGCATTTCTCCTTCCCTGCTGCCTCTTTGATCCCTTTGCTTCGCCCTTTGGTGACCCCAAGAGTCCCCTCCAGTGCCAGCCCACCCAGAGGGCCCAGAGACACCAAGATGAGGGACACAACCATCCCCTGGTGTCCAGGGAAGAGCAGGGCAGCTTTTCTTTCCCAGCTGGGCAGGCATCCATTGGGATGTCCCGCTGGGGAGAAGTCAGGGGCTGGTGGCATGCCAGTGTTCCTTCACATCCACCTCCACCTCCACCAGCAGGACACTCCCACACAGTCCCCTGCTCCTTGGATCTGGCTTTCTGCTGGGAATGCTGGCACTGAAGTGTGGAGAACAGAGGCTGGTGCAGACAGGATGAAACACAACTAATTCCTTCAAGCCGTTCCTTCCTATCAGCTTTCCCTGCTGCTGCCAAGTTCCTTTTCAAAGAGCTCTCCCAGGCAGTAAAAAGGATCATCAATCCTGATTGCCTTCTGCTGCTATCAGGGCTGAGACTCTGATCTTCCTTCCCTGGAAGGAAGTTGCAGGTGTGATGATCACATTGCCTTGGCTTCTCTGAGCAGCCAGGTCTGCTCCATGTGGTCTCCACAGCTCACCTTCCCTGTGCTTGGCCCTTTCCTTCGTGGTGAAGGCCATCCAGAGTCACCACCTGAGGGACCTGCGTGCAGAGAAAGCTGGCTTGGTGCTGAACCCATCCGTCTTGGAAAGACAGAGCCCGGATCGGGTGCCAGGCTGGGATCCACGTGGTCCTCCCTCTCCATCCTCACAACCTGGGCTGTCCTCCCTGACTTGTTCCAGCTGAGCTTGCCAGGCAGCATGAATTTGAGCATCCATCCTCCTCCTCATGGATCTTGAGCATCTCCAAGCCGTGTGGGAGCAGCTCATGGGTGTGAAGCCCTGAGCGGGCTGCAGATGATGCTGGCAGCAAAGCAAAGGGTTTGATAGCACTGCATCAAGAGGTGCCACAGTCCTTCCCTCTGGGATCTGGGTCCTGCCTGCCATGTCTCACAGCAATGGGAGAGAAATTTCCCAGTGCCCAGTGTTTTTGGCAGCAGGCTGCCGAGCTGGAATAAGCAGGACATGCACCTGGGACCAATGTGTGCGTTAAATAAAACAAACCCCACTCGCTCAACTTGCCTTTCAAACAAAAAAAATCCCAACCCTGAATAAATGTGCCTAAAGCGAGGAACTCATCTGTGGGTGCTGCTGTGGAACAGGAATGAAGGCTGCCTGGCGAATCTTTCCTGCTCAGGGTGTGCAGCAGGAGTGGGGGGAAAGGCTGGAGGCCTCAGCCTGCTTTGAGCTGCTGGTGCATGCTGCTTGTGGGCTCTTTGCTTCCATAGCATTCCCCTTCTGAGTTCATTTGTAACCTCAGGCACATACCCAGGATTTAAAATATCTTTTGCCCCTGTCTTTCCCATCCCACCTTCCTTGAAACCTCTGGAAGGCTCCCATTGCTGTGCTGTGTCCTACCTCCTCCCTTGTCTGGTCTCTGGAGTCTTTCCTCATTCCCCCAGCTCCCGCTGATGTGTAATGGAAAAGGGGAGAAATCTGTGCAACAGCCCGCTAGAATTATAAACATTATAAAAATTATAAACTCCTGAGGTGTGGAGGTTTTGTTTTGCAGATGGAGAGCCTGGCAACGAGATTCCCCAGAGTGAGGACTACCAGTATGACCAGTGGTTTGAGCCTGTGCCACTCCAGGCACCCGGCTCCCAGGAGGACGTGTCCCTCCGGTCCCTAGCCCCTGCTCAGGCCGTGGCAGCGCCGCTGCCCAGCGCTGGGAGAGACCTGCAGCCCCCAGTGCCTGGCCAAGGGACAGGTGCCCCTCCGGGAGGGGATTTTGCTGAGCCCCCTCCGCAGCCGGTGCTGCTGGCAGGTAAGTGCTGCAGCCTTGTTTCCCTGCAAAAATCCCAGAATCCCGGGATGGTTTGTGTTGGGAAAGGACATTAAAGATCATCTCGTTCCAGCCCCCTGCTACAGGCAGGGACACCTTCCAGTAGGCCAGGGTGCTCCAAGCCCCATCCAGCGTGGCCTTGGGCACTTCCAGAGATGGGGCAGCTACAGCTTCTCTGGAAAACTGTGCCAGGGCCTCCCCACCCTCCCAGTGAGGAATTTCTTCCTTAGAAATTGCCTTTGAGATGCACCAGTTCAGCCTTGCCATTCACTCCCTGGTGTTGGCAGGGACAGGGACCAGAATGGCCTTTTGCATCTCTTGGGGGACATCTTGGCCACCACGTGGGTGGCTGTGCTCTGGAGAAGGGCACGGTAGAAGCTCTGGAAATACTTCTGATGGATACATCCGGAGCTCCTCAGATCAAGCCTTGACTATGTCCTTCCCTCTGCTCCACAGGAGAAGCTGGGGAGCCCTGGGGTGCTAGGCCATCCCCTGGAGGGGTGCAGCGAGCCCTCCCAGCAGTGCAGGTGAGTCAGAGGGGCCAGGGAGGCCATTCCAGTGAGGGTCCTGGCTGGATTTGGGACGTGTTGGTCCCCAGCAGGGACCCCATCGTGGTGCCAGCTGTTCCCTTGGTGTACCCTGCTGTGGGTGCTCCTGCTCCCCCGCTGCTGTGGAAGGCACGTGGGGGTCCCTGGGGGTGCTTTCCACGAATCGTGGTGTGGAGCAGTCCCAGGGGTGCTCTGACTGTGCTCGGTGCAGCTCCTCCTGGAGCAGCACGTGGCAGCTGCGCTGTCTGATGCCAGGAGGAGTTACCCACGAGGATTCGGACTGTCTCGGAGACCTCCACTGTCTCCCTGGGGGACAGCCGGCCCTCCTCGGACAGCGATGATGAGGATGCTGCCCAAGAGCTGGCGGAGGCCGGGAAGCCAGAGGAGGACAAGGTGAGCATGCCAGAGCCATTGTGAGCCTCCGGCACTGAGCCTGCCTGTCCCTGAGGCCAGCCCTGCCCCTGGAAAAGTGGTGCCCACTCCCAGCAGGCACCTGGGGAACGCTGGCATCCACCCCTTCTTATCCCTTTCCACTCTTTTCCTCCATTTCCCAGAGCTCTGGATTCAGGTGGTTTGGCTGGTTTCGGTCAAAACCCACCAAGGAAACTTCTCCCAAAGCTGAGTCTGAGACAGACCCGGACTCTCCCACGTCAGGACCACAGGTAGAGGACAGAAAGCCATCCTGTCCCTGGTGACATGCAGGGTGCAGCTGTGAGAACGGGTGACACATCTCCCCGTCACCCACTGCTTCTCCCTCTGTCCTCGTGCAGGGGCCGTGGCCATTCTGTGTGGGGACAGAGCGGGACTGGGAGCCCTTTTAGCCTGGAAGTGAATCCTTGATGAATAATAACTGTAAATTCATGAAGCCCCTTTGATCCATGAGGTCATCCAAGCCCCTGGCAAGCTCTGCAGGGATCGCTTGCCCTCCACTGGAGCGGAACACAGCAGCTGCGAGCAGCACTGCTCTGGCAGGTTTTAGGAGACTCAAGGAAGGGAAAACCTCTTTAATTGGAAGTGCAGCAGTGAGGGGGAAGCAGCCATGCGTGGTTATCCCAGACCTGGCCAACTCCTCAGGGTGTCACATCCCTGATGGTGGGGCTTGGAGCGAGAACCTCTCCTGGAAGTTTCTTCCTGGGTGAGAATGACCTGCAGTTGGGATATTCTTATAAATGTTGGGATATTCTTCTTAAACGAGCAGGAGTTGGAGAGCACAAGGGAGCCCATGGGCCTTGGCCCCTCACGCTGTACCCAGGCTTGGTGTCCAGCCTCCTGCCTAATTCTGAACTCTCAGGCTAGTTCAGCTTTGTGCCAGGGTTGCTTGCCCTGACGCTGTAGCCCCTCCTTAGCCGTGTTTCCTGCAGCTCCTGGGGTACCTCTCCAGCAGGACGGGTGCAGAAGGGGTACCCCAAAAGCCTGGTGTGGTATCTGGTGCAGAGGTCTCCTCCCCACACAAGGAGGTTCTGCTCTAAACGGGTGGATGTGATTTCAGGAGCGGATGTCGCCATCCCCGCCCGATGCCCCTCTCATGGCTGAGACAAATCCCTTGGCTCAGCCTCTCTCCAGAAATCCCGGTAAATACTGCATGGGGCCCCTCACCTCTCTCCCCCATCAGCCTTTTCCAAGTTTCTCCTCTTAATTTTAAGTTGGCTTTTGTTTTTGGTTGCTGGCCCTAGGAGGAATGCAGGGCGAAAGCACCTTTGCTGTCAGTCCAGTGCCTGCAGAGGTGGAAGGCTCATGGGAGAAGGATGGAAGGCAGTCAGCAGGAAAGCCGGAGGTGAGGACAGGAGGGAAGTGTATCTGTGTGGGATGGCAGTGTCCAGGACACCTCTCTGCTCGGGGTGCCTCTGAAACTGGGGTGTGTCTGTTGAGTTTCTCTCTCTTCAGTCCTTCCAGACCGGCTACCCTGGACCTCTCCCACCACTGGCATCAATCCCTCTCTTCAACCCTGCCCAGGTCTCCCAGGTGAGAGCATTTTCATGAGGGGGTGGTGCTGCATGGGGCTGGGGGTGGCTCCTGTGCTTTGGAGTGGTGCCAGATTTCAGGTGATCTGCTGTGGGCATTTAGGTGATACCAGCCCTGGGTATAAGGGTGTTTTGTATGAAAATCAATTGTGGGAGGACAGCGATGGGAGGGTGTGATGAGTGAGCGAAATCGAGGGAGGATGCTTGTGGCTGCATCCTGATGGTGGCAAATCAACGTTTTGGGGTACAGCCTGTTGCTCACACCACCTCTCGCTCTCTCTCTCTGTTTTCCAGCTTGCTGCCCGACCCACCCAACCCAGGCTGCTTTCCCAGCATCGCTACCCCAAGCCACTGTGAGGTGCTGCGTGGGGACAGCAGAGACCAATTACTGGAAGTTTTTTTTAACCAAAATGGTGTTTGTGGTTATTTTGGATGGAGGCGCAGAGGCTGGGCCTGCTTGGTGGAGGGCCTTGTAAAATAAGGGGGAGGTTTTTGGGTTTAAAAGTCAATAAATGGGGGGGTGTGGGGCTGGGATGGGGGTGAACAGTTTGGCCACCCAGGTGGGACCCCAGGCCTCTACCATCCTCCTTCACAAAAATCAGGTCTGGTTTGCATAACTCGTCGTCATCCCTTATATATGGTTCCTGAAGCCCTGTCCAATCTTTTTAGCTTTCTTTGATAACATTTAGACATTCATACATAGATATTTTAATCAAATTCCCTCTCAGCTGCCTCTTCACTCACTCAACCTTTCCTCACAAGCGAGATGCTCCTTTATGATCTTTGTTGCCCTCTTCTGGGCTCCAGGTTTGGGGTTTTAAAGCCAGGATTAAACAGGGGTATGAGTGGAGCATGAAGGTGTCAGGTTAGGGGTTTTAAAGTCAGTGAAAAATAGGGGTAGGAGTGGAATATTAAGGTGTCTGCGGAAGGTGGAACGATGGAAAAGAAAAAGGTGTCCGGGGGAGAGTAGTCTGAATTGGGTTATGGGGCGCTGCCCCACCTCACCCATTGGACTCAGCGCGCCGGCCGTGAGTCTGTCTCAAAGCACCGCGGGGCCACGAGCATCCGCCGGGGTCCGCGGGGGAACCGCCGCGGCTTCTCCTGCCCGGGCCGGCCCGCGCGGCGCCCCCCCTTGCTGGTGGCTCACCCGCCCGTCGCGGGCGGGGCCCTGCTGGGGCCGCGGGCGGCCCTTCCCTCAGACCTTCCCCGAGGCGGGGCGCGGGTGACGCGCACCCCGTGCGTGGCCTCGGCAGTGAGCTTCCCCCGGACGCCTCCGAAGGCGCTCCCGTCGCTATTTATGGCTCCGCTCACTGAGCTGCTTTTAGCTCACGGTGAGGAGCCGGCGCCGCCCAGAGTGCACTGCGCGGGTATGGTAATTCCGAGCCGCCCATTCGCTGGAAGGGGGCTGGGGGCGTGTCCCCCGCGTGAAGGGGAAAGCGCGGGCTCATGGCGGGGAGCGGACCCGCGGCCTCACGGGCTGTGAGAGGAGGCGCTGCCACCAATGCTTGTGGCGGCCTTTGTGGTGGGCAGCGGGGCTGAAACCTGCCCGCGACAGGCTGTGGGGTGTCGATCGAGATCTGAAGGACTGTGGGGCTAAAACTTGCCTGTGATGGGCTGTGGGGTGGGGACCCCCGTCGTGAAGGGATGTGGGGTTGTGGCCGCTCGCGGCGGACTGTAGGGTTCGTGCCCCAGTGATCCAAGCTGCGGTCCAAGCCCTGCTGGTAGCAGGCTGTGGGGCTGGAGCCCACTGGGGACGGGCTGTGGGGTGGAGTCCGCCTCCGGGGAGGTGCTGTGAGGGCTGGCAGTAGTGGGTGAGTGTGTGGATGGCCTTAACCCTACCCCAGATCCACAGCGCAGAGACTGTTGGCTTTTAATAACATCAGGGTATCAAGGCTGTCCCTTCCTCCAGGGCTGCTTGGCTCCCAGGACCGCAGAGCTGGAAGTGAGTGGCCGAGCCCAGGATGCTGTGCTGGGGTGAGTCTGGCTGACGGCAGCACACAATTCCAGCGGGTTCCTTGAGGATGGGCTCCCAATTCTGGGATGTGTCTGCCTCTGTGGGTGCAGGGGGAGGGACCCCCATGTTGCTGGATGTCCTCACGGCCCTGTGTGCACCCACACGCCTTTAAGTCCCTCAGTCCCAGCTGCAGGACGCTTTGGGCAGCTCTTTGGGGAGTCAGTATGTTGCTTTTGGGCTTGGAAGAGGCTTTTTGCTGCCCCGCAGTCCTTTGAGTCGGTTTAAAGAGTTGTGAGCATGCAAATCTCTCACCTCAGGCCTTAGACATCCTGGTCTTCCAAGACTGGACATGGTCTATCCTGTTACTCAGGCAATCTCTTCGGAGGAGAATGATAAATACAGGGGACTTCTTGCTTGTGGGAGTTGCAGATCTGGCAAATAACTTTAGAAATAAATCCTGTGATTTTAGGATTGCTCCTCAGATTTTTTGGTTTCTGACTCTACACTTCATCCCCCTGAGGCTGTAAGGAGTCAAATAGCAAAACTTTTCTGAAGTAGAATGTGCTGCAAATCCCCTTAGACTCAGTGTGCAGCCATGCACATGGGGTACAGGAGGTTCTTTGCTTGCTTCTTGCACTCTCGATGCCACATTTGGACGTTTGGAGATCAAGAGTCATGAGAGAGTTTAGAGGCTGAATCAGCCTTACCTGATGCACCTGAGTTGGGGATCAACATCAGTTAAAGAACTAAAAAAAAAAGAGTCTGTAGCTTCTTCCACCAGCCTCATTTTTGGTGACAGGTGATTTTCCATTAACTACTTTCTGTACATAGGAATGTGGAAGTAGGGCTGCTTGGACTAGGAGGGCTGAAGGAGCTGATTTTTCCTGAGGGGCTTTGGTTTTTTCAGAGGTTGGGAATATCCCGGGGAACCTGGGTATTTGGAAAGTTTGCCCGTGCGTTGCTTTCTTGTGGCCTCCCAGTGAACTCGAGGTAAGCTGGGACTAAGACTCCCTTTTCCTTCTCCATCCTCTCCTGAGAGCAGTGGGAATGCATTAACCTGATGCTAATTGTTAGCATGACTGATAGGAGCAATTAGGGTCTGCAATCCAGATCCAGTCTCTGCCTGTGGAGTGCTGTAGTGCAGCCTGGGGAAGGTCTCTGCTAAACACCCTGTGCTGAGATGCTTCCAGGAAGCCCTGGGGTGCTCCTAAATGCTGCTGCCCTTGGAGGGAGTTGTGTGTGTTCCCTGCACTGGGCTAACTCTTCCTGAAACAGCAATTTAATTCAGATTTACAGCCCTGTTTTGCTGCATGTTGCTTCCTCCAACAGCATCCCCCCGGTCGGGGTTGCTGAGAGGAGGCACTGCCGTGCCCGACATTGCAGTTTGGGCATCTTTGTCCGTGATGCTTCCAGTCTCACGTGGGTCCCACTGGGCATGGCGAGGCCATGCTCATTTAGAGCTGTTATTTATTAGAAGAAGTGCAAGGTGATGACCCTGTCTCCGTCCCTTCAGCTCCTGGTGACATCAGTGACGCAGCTGGCCTTGCGAGGTCACTCATTTCCCTCTGTTTAATGATCTGCTGGCGAAAACGAGCTTCCCTTGCTCGCTGGAGTGTCACTGGGACATGAATATTGATGAAAGCTCGGTGGTCCTGTGGTGCTGTCACAGCGTGGAGGGCTCATTTGGAGCTGCCGGGCAGTGCGGGGAACTCAGTGATGGAGCGATAATAAAGTGTTGCTGAACTCTGCTCCGAGGTGCCGCTCGACACTTGGAACTTGCAGGCTCCTGGCACAGCAGCAAGAGGCTGGGCCGGCACTTCCCAAAGCTGGGACACAGCACTGTGAGCATGAACAAGGGAGGGATCCATCCCTCAAACATCCCCAGGGGTGCTGCAGGCATGGGAGAGTTTGTTGGTTGCAGCTTCAGGTGGCAAAGGGCCTGGTTAATGGAACCTAAACGTTTTCCAAGGTGGAGCTGGGGCGAGGGCAGATGCAGTGCAGCCTCTCTTGAAATGGTCATTTTGGGCTGTTGGTGTGGAAATCACTGTAAGAAATGGGATGTGGCTGTTATAGATATACAAGGGAAGAGCATGATTTTAAATTTGCAGGCTGCATTAATCCACGTGAATCCCTTCCAGCTTCTGCTAACCTGCCTAAAAGGTCAAGGTGACAACTGAGCTCTTGTAAACAATACAGTTTTTTCTTTGAAAAATGAGGTATTTGACGTGCTGATTTGGAATATATAACACAGTATGCTGTACCTTTAAAAAGAGCAGGTTTAATATCTGTGCTTGAATGGCAGAGAGAGCCCCAGGTCTTGCTCTGAACCCTTATGTAGCTCCTGCAGTGAGAGTCCAAGGTCAAGGGGTGTGGGGTAGATGGTTGGTGGCCTTTATTTTCCTAACTGTGGAGAAGGATCTTCTTCACACTTGGTGTAATGCAGATCTGACCTGCTTTTGCTTAGAGCAATATCTTCCCTTCCTGCCTCAGGTGTTCTCTGGCTAGAGGGGTTGCAGGAGAGCCCTTCTGCAGGGATTTCTGCTGGATCGAGGGCATAGGATGTTGGCAGTGTCTGGTTTTAGTAATAGATATTAAAAGATACACATTCTCCCTCAAAACCTTCGTATACCAGTGCCTGTAGGAAGTGCCCCTTGGTGATGGGGTTTTTGCACCATGTTGTGTTGCTGTGCAGCCCCTTGCTACCCTGAGGGACTGTTCCAAGCTCCTCTGATCAAATGGAGCATTGCCTTTCTTTCAGGTCCTGCCAGATGTGGCACAACTGAGCTCATTTAGGTTTTAAAAAAGAAGTGGATATTGGCTTGTGTGATCTCCAAGCCAATGGTCAGTGCCAGCTGCTGTGCCTTAGCAGTGTGGAGAACCTGCTGTAGTAGAAAGACTACTGGGCTGCACATGGAAACAGATACAGTTGGACAGTCTTAGAGGTGTTTTCCAACCTTAGTGATTCTATGATTGGTACTTCTTCATCTTTGCTAGGGCACACTGGAGATCCTCAGCACCCTAAAGGGTTTAGGAAAGACTGACCCATAAAATCCTTTCAGAGCTTGTGCCCATGCACCAGTGTTTCTGGAGCATAATCCTGATGAGTAAGAAGTAGGAGGGGCTGTGAACCCTGAGGGATCTGTGCCACTGCTTTTGGAGATTTAAGGGTCTGAATAGTACCTTGAGGATGTGGATCATATTCGTGGCAGGGGGAAGGCAGCAAAAAGCAATTATTATGCTTTTGGCAGTGTAGGGTAGAAGCATCACCTTTCCTGACATGTTTGTCTTGAGCGGAGATGGTATCCAGTGGTAGGATGAAGAGAAGTTCCATGCTGTCTGGTGTTAATTACGAGGGGAAAACCACACGAAAATCAAACGGAATTGAATCCCACTGCATTTGATATTCCCAGAGCTGAAGGCCTCGGTACATCTCATTAGTTTAAAACCCCTGATGGAGAGAGCTCAGCTTCGAATGGGAAAATTGACATGACATTGAGACCTGGGAGAGGATTAGCTGCCTGCCTCAGAACTTGTCCAGAGGAGTCGAACATGCAAATGTTCCCAGAGAGCAGCTCCCTGCGAGAAGGATGCTGGATAATTAAGGCCCCTGGGACCATACAGTTGCAGCGAGGGAGGGATGAGATCTGTGTGTCTGAAAAGTCCTTCCACTGCATTCTCTCTGTGGGGGAAATAATGCCTGGGCAGTACAGACAAGCCCAAAGCATTGGGTGTGCTTGACTCCTGGTGACAGAGATGCTCTGTTCCACCTCTCAGCAGGATTTGCAGGTGCTGGGTTAGGATTGAACTGTGCAGGGTACGGCATTCTTGGACTGACAGATTTGCTTTGGTGTCTGTGGAAGGTGTGTGGCTGAGACATAAGCCTGGGTTTGGCCCACAGGTGACATGAGCTTTTGTGGCAAGGAGTTTGGTTCCATTTTGCAACCCTGCAGCAGTGCTGAAGGCCCAAACACACCTGGCTGCTGCAACCCACTGTCTTTAGTGGTGTGAAAATTGCAACACCGAGGCGATGTGTATGGAAAGGTGGAACTGCTTTTCCTGTACTTGAGCTGGTAGGAGGTGTTTGCCGGGGAATGCAGGCCCTGGGATGTACTGTGCCTGTCAGTTTGTACCTGTGAGTCTCTGCTGTGGGCCCTGCTGGGTTTCCTGTTCTGGTAAAGTGTTCTCTAACAGCCGTGTGCGGAGAGGGGATCTATTTCCCATTTTCTCCTGCAAGCCCCAGCCGTGCTTTGTGCACTCTTAGGCAAGGTGCTAATGATGAAGAGTCCATGACTCGGCAGCGCACCGGGGTTTTCAGCTTCTGCAAACAAAAATGTGTTGGTGGGCTGGCTGTGATCTCTGTGGCAGGTGGAGCTTGCAGACCATACCAGCATTGCTGTGCTTCTTGTGTACTCAGAGGGCTGTTTCTAGCTGGGACATTGCAGTCCTCAGGCAGGATTAGTGGAGAAGGGCTGGCAGGACCCCCTTCTTCCAGCAGGGTGATGGAGGCTGTGGAAGCCTGCAGGAATCTGGCCATCAGCATGATGCCTCTTCTTTGGACAGAAACTCCTGCCCACATACCCGGGAGGTGACAATCTGTGCATCCCTCTGGCACAGGCTTTCTCAGAGGGAAATCTTGTCTCTTGTTGAAGCAGTGACCTGAGGCAGGGATCCTCCTCACCCATCTTCTGCCTGTGCCTCTCTCTAGCCTGCTTAAAATAAACAGACCTTCCAATTCTCCACTGGAAGAGCAGCTCCAGGGAGGAGCCCCAAAGGAGAACACTTGTCCCAGCACAGGGCATCGCTCACGCTGATGTTGCTGCTGGAGAAGATGTTGGCAAGAGCAAGGAGCCGTGCTTTATATAACCTGGTGTCACAGCTTCCATCTGAGGGTAGCCTAGGTCAGGACTCACCAGCCTGGGAAAAACACCAACGAGGAGGACTTGAGACATGGATAAAATCACCCAAGAAGATGATTAGAAGGTAATTGTTTGTTGTTTCCTGCAGGGTAAGAAAATAATGGACTTCAGGTTTAAATCAAACAGCTTTACATGCTGTGTGTGGGGGGGGAACTAATTCAGCCCTGGAAACGTGTTGTCCTGGGATGTTGTGGCAGCCAAAAAATATCATGAACCTTTAAAAAGGAACTTGGCAATTTCATGGCAGATAACTCTTGATGATGGGCCTAAACACAGCCCTGAAGCAATTTACAGCTTGGGAGTTTGTAAGTGCTGGGCTGCTAGGAGCTGGAGAATCATCCTGGGAAAACACCTCCACCTTCCACCTTCTCTTCAGTTTTGCCCTTAGCATCAAGCCCTGTTGCTGTGGGAGACAGGAGGCTGAGTTAGAGGGACCTACAGTCTCTTGGCTGATGGCTTTCATGAGTGGACAGAGGTGAGTAAGTGACCCTATCACACATCCTCTGAAGTGAGATCCTTCTTTTTTGAGAGACTGGGATCAAAAGAGCCATTTTGGGTCTAACACTGGTGCCATGTGTTCCTCGGTACAGGCAGATGCTTGAGTGACACCTCCAGTGCCCACGCCTGCCTGTGCAGAAGTGGAAGTTGTGTTTAGGGAGTTGCTTGGTGACGGTTCTTCTGGGAAGGTTTCGAGAGCTAAACAGTTAAGTATGCTTAATAAAAATGTATCAAAATTTGTAAACATATGTATCACATCGCTTTCATAATGAAGGAGCAGTTAATAAGTATTTGCAATCAATGTTCCTACCTGGAAGCTTTCTCTGAAAGCATTTCTGAGGCTGCTCAAACAACCCATTTATTTCTATCATTTTAACAACCTGTTTTCTCAAGGCAATTGAAATTACTTGCTCAAAGAGCTGTCTCCCCTCCTCCCCACCTACAACACGCTCCATTTTACAAAGACTTGGCTCAGTCTCTGCCTTCTGGCTGTGTCCTGAACGGCTGGGGAAGATCCTGGAATTGGTGCTGCCTGGGATCCTGCTCTGCTGGAGGTGTTGGCAGGGCAGGTGGGCAGCTTTGGGTGACAGTGATAAGCTGGGTTATAATCACTCACGTGGCGATGCCTACCTAAAAACCAGCTTATGTGGGAAGTCAGGAGCTGCCTTGATGCACGGCCTGGGTGTTTGTGTGCACTGGAGATACTTGCACTGGCTGGAGGAGTATTGGTTTGGCAGTGTGGGGAGCAGGACACTTCTTGTGCTGTTCTTCTGGAACAGGATGATGTGACATCCCACTGGTGTGTTCTGAGGACTTGCAGTACAATTCTTACTCATCTGATCTCTGTCCCTGGTGCTTTCAGCACCTTGGTGAGCTGTTGTATGTATCCTGGTTTTCCTCTGGCACAGAGAGATCCAGGCCCCTACCTGCTGCTTCCAGGATGTGTGGGCATCACCTAGGTTTGAATGACTTCTTTGGGCTGTTGGATCAGTATTTCTTCCTGTTTGTAGCAGTGTGTGTGAGTGGGTGGCTGGTTCCCAGAGCAATGATGTGCCTTCTGGAAGACTGCAGGATTAGTTGGGGGTGGTGCAGGAGTAGTTTAGGTCTCCCAGCCTGGGCACATCCCAGGACAAAGCTTAAAAGGTCAGTGCTGGTAGTGGGGATGATCCCTGCCTGTTAACAGAAGCAACTTACTCTTGGCTAAGGAAAGATGACAGGTGATGAGCAAAAGCTTCAGCTTCCAGTGTTCTTCCCCACTTACTTCTTGCAATGATTTCATTTCTCAGGCTGTACTGGTGCTTTGCCTTTCCCTGGGAAACTGGGAGCCACGTGGCTTTGACGTTCTCTTATTCCCTGGAGTTATTCCCTGTCCTCCTCTCTGGGGGTGTGTTTGGGCTCTGCTTTGTGAGATAACTAATAGGGCTGTCAGCCTCCTGGTCCCAAGAACCTGAGAAGACAAATAGTCCAACATGTGTAGCCACCTTTGCGGGTCCCGAGGCCGCGGCAGGAGCCAGCAGGGTGACGGATGGGCTGACGAGCGGGGCTGACACAACTGGGTCAGCACAAATGTCAAAGGGGTGGAAGCCAGGCCTCCTTCTCCCCTCTGCCTGGCACCCCGGCGCCTCTGGGCCAGACGGTGGCCACTTATCACCCCTTCCTTCAGTGCCTGCTGCAAGCTGGCAGCACCAGAGCCTTGTCTAGAAGAAAGACACGAGTCACGGTCCTAATGCTGCGCTGTGGAGCTGCCATCTGTCCTCTCCTTGGATGTCGCTGCCGGGGCGGCCTGGGAACATAACCCAGTGCTGATGCTCTGTCAGGCAAACATCTGGTTAGACTGTGCTCTATGCCTCTGCCTTCTCAGCACGCTGTGGTGCTGCCTTCCCTCAGAAAGGTGAGCTTCGTGCACCTGCACATATAGATGCGTATATATACTTTTTTTTAGAGTCCCAACTCTGTGCTTTGCATCTTAATGCTGCTTTCCTTGCCCAGCCTCCTGCAGCCTCTCCTCTCTCATCTGGAGCCAGCTTCTGTGCTGTGGGAAGGGTTGCTTGTTTGGAGAGGACCGTGCAAATAACCTCACGAGTTTCTCCCTTTATGGACGGGTGAGGAAAATTTGGCAAAGCAGCTCTGAGTGAGTCTTGTGAGCGTTCTGGAGTGATGAGCTGAGAGCCCTGAGCCAGTCTCACTGTGCAAAATCCATTAGCCATGAGCAGAGCTGCTTCTGGAGTCAGCATTCAGTACCTGTTACGGCCTGAATTAGTCCCTAATTTCTGTCCCTTACAGTTAAAATGACTCAGACATTTCTTTTTGAGACGGGGTATTGCTTCTGACTGAATACCCTACAGCCACGGCTCTACTGACCATTAAATTGTTCTCAGGAACGCACTGATCCTCTCGTCTCCGGGTCAGTGTAGGCTGGTGCCGTCACCTGCACATTGCTGTGGCGCTAGAAGAGGCACTTTGCTTTGCTGTAGGCAAGCAAATGCTGAGGCACATCTGAGGGCTCGATGGCTGCAGGTTTAATAAGATCAATACTACCTCTGCAAAAGATTATATGGTATACTAGGCAGCAAATAGACCACTTCTGCTGGATTTGGAAACCGTTTATAGAGTCTATTAGGGACGGTGAGGTAGAAGGGATGTATCTGGGGTGAATCGCACAGTTGCAGTAGTTGAGACTCCCACATTAAGGGTTTTGCAGTCTGTTAAATAATGGAATTAAAATCAAAATAAATGAGAAAGTTTTGTCCAAGAAGTCATACCTGCAGGCACATCATTGGCAAAGAACAGAAGAAATGTGCTGCCCAGAAGATGAGTGCTTGCTCCTGTATCCGTTGGCCTGTGCTGCCTCCTTGAAGCCTTGAGAGATGTTGGGAAGAGGCAAGGGTTGTCTGTCAGGCTTCTGTGGGGACAAAGAGCCAGTCAAGGTGGAAGCTTGGAGATCCTCCTGCTCCCACCCAGCAGGCTGTTGGCCCTTCCACCCCACAGCTGCCAGGCCAAAAGTTGTCTTGTGCTGTGGAACATCCCTTGTGCCACCCTGTGTGCTCCGCAGCCAGGGTTAATGCTGCTGCCTATCGTAGTCTACGGTGGGCTGGCTTGAGTTTAGGAGCAGCTTTTGGGAACTCTGTTGGCCTTGTTTGAGCTGCCCTTGTGCTGCCATCACCTCCTGCGGTGTGCCCTGGAATAATTAGCTTTAATCACACATGAGCGATAGCCTGCCTGGTCACCCTCTCTGCTCCCGGGGAGAGCGGCAGGGCGCCCGCCTCCTGTCATTTCTCCAGTGCTCTGTCCGGCCTCATTTGAAATGCCTTGCAGGATGAATTACAGTGCTCTAAGGGAATCTGCAAAATAGGATCACAGGCCAATTGAATCCATCTGCAAAATGCGGGCGGATGATGTATCGCCCTATGGATGGATTCTGCTCACCCCTTCTTTTTTTAATTTTATTTTAAAACTCATGGTGAGAGTAAGAACAACAAATGTTTGAGGAACGAGGAGCTGGGTCAGGCCATGCTGACTAAAGGTGGGTGATGCAGAAGGGAAGCAGCGGAAAACAAAGAGAGATTCACACTGTCTGCTGGCCAGTCTGGTCCCTCCGAAAGCAGACTAATGTATGGGAGTGTTTCATGGTGTAAAATGTGCTGGGACAGGCTGGAATTACCAGCTGTGAGGAGGCTTTAGGGGCAAATAACAACCTGCCCAAGTCAATCAAAGCAGCTTCAAGTAGGAGCCATGCAGGTGCTCTGACCCACGTGGTCATCGCAGGTACCCCAGACCATCTCGGGGCACAAGGGCAGCTGAATGCAGCCCTCAGGATCTGATTTAGCAATTCCTGGCTGGCTGGCCTGGCCACGTTCCCCTGGGAATGTGGCCAAGGTCACCCATCTTGGCCCTGATGTGGTTGGACTGCCAAGGAAGAAGTTAACCCCCTTGCACTTTGGGTGGATTGAGGTTGGGCTGGTGTTACCGAGCCTCCTCCTCCTCCGGCTGGGATGCTCCAGCCATGGCCTGAGGGGGAAGGGAAATGAATTAAACCCATCTTCAGACACGTTTGTATTGATTCTGTCACTTTCTTGCTGCTTGCTGACAGGTGATGGATGGCTCATAATGCGACCGGCACAGTACATTACGTTTCCCATCCAGGGACTCCTAAATCATTTCAAATTTTCAAATTCCCTAATCAATATTTTATCAGTAGCAGAAGAAAGCGGAACAGACCCATTTCTCAAGAGGCAGAAGAATGAGCGTGTGTGGATGCGTGCCTGCACATACATAGGCATGGGAGTTTGGGCATTTATAATCACAACTGAAGCACCGTTAGTGTAACAATTATATCTGCAACCAGAAAAATAAACACAGAAGTAGGACCAGGAGTGATGCTTACATTTAAGTGACTTCAGGATGAAGTAAATTAGAGATTTGGGTTTCTGATACGAACACGGAGGATTAATGCCACGTGGGCTTTGCGCTCATTTCTTAGCCGGTCGCCCATCCTTACACAGGGTGTAGGGGGGTCGAGGCAGGTACAAACATGCCTAGTTTTTTGGGGAAGGAAATTGGATTTGTAACCACCTGTAATGCACTGGGACTCAGATCTGTCACTTGGCACTGAAGCAGTAATGGGGAAATATCCCTAGCAAGCCTGTCTGGAGCTGGATTATGTGGCCCGGGTAGTTGTTTGTCTGGAATTTTAACCAAGCATGGTGTTGTTTTCTTGGGACTGGAGTGGGCACAGAAGGATCCTGTTGCTGCCATGGTGTGTTGGCTCCTGGGGCACTGGAAGACTAGATGGGAATGTGCCTGCAGTCATGTGTGCTTGAACTGGTCCTGAGCAAACAGCATGTGCCTTTCTACTCCTCTGCTGGCACTTGCTGTCACAGTAGGATGTGATCCAGGTGGGGCTGAGTGGGGATAGACAAGGAAGTACTGGGGCATTTCAGAGGAGGTGCAGGTGGACTCCATGGTGTTAGGATACCGTGTGGAATGGCTGGCTCCAAACTGAGACCCAGAGTCAGTGACTTTCCATGTCTTCCACACTGGGCTGCCTTCACCAGTAGCTCCCAGTTCCTGCCTGGCATCTGGCTTTCTGCTGGGCTTTGGGATGGAAGAGCTCAGGGAAGAATGGAGCTGGCTCCCCCTGTTGTAGGAGTGAGGTCTGTGCAAAGTGGAGGCAGCACAGGGCTTTGTTCTTTCCCCTCCAAAAGATGATCCTGGTGAGACAGCTGGAGCATGCCTGTCTGCCCCGAAGATGGCTGTTTTCCCCAAATCCTTCCTGTGCTGGTGGTCCTTCGTGTGTGCTCCTTGCATCCCCTGACCTCGCCTGCTCAACAGTCTTTCTCCATTCAATTACTCATCCTCTTAGACTCTTGGTTTTTATTCCCAGCCTGGATGTTTTCCAAGTAAAAGATTTATTCTTAAGCTATTTTTTTCTTCCCTGTGAAGAGAGCTTCCAAACAGCACAGATGTGAGGCTAAACATAACCTTCCTTGTTACTGTCACCTCTCCTCAGCGCTCGCCTGGCTGATCTGGTGTTGCCTTTGCTTCCGAGTGTTGTTTCACAGCTCAGTTGCAGCTTGCTGCTGGAATGCACAAGGTAGGCTTGCAGCAGAGAGCGGGGCTACTGCTCTTGGGAGCACAGGGTGGAGCTCAAGGCTGGCACCTCCAAACCCTCGCTGACCTCCTGGCCCTTTCCCAGGCTGTGTGGGGACCCTTAGCCCTTTGGGCTGGTGTAGTGGCATAGGCTGCATAACAGGAGAGTCAGACTCTCCTTCTAGAGGCAGTTTAAAAAACTGCTTTTTACTCCTAGGAGAAACTTTGTGCCTTTCCATCCTGACCTCTGTACAGTTTAGGGGAGAAACACATCCTCCTTCCCCAAGGCAAGAGCTGCCTCACCATCAGCAGGGAGATTCTTATACGACAACACTTCTATGCCAACGTTTTTTCTCTATGTTCAAAGTTTTCTGCGGGCTTGGTTTCAGAGCCTGGATCCCTGCTGTGCCCATGTGGAGGTGAGGTTTGCAGCTGTACCCTTTTCTCTCTGTTATTGCGTGCTCAGGGCTTGTCAGGGGTGGGGGAGGCCTCTGGTTTGTGCTGTCCACACTGCTTCCTCCCCCAGAGGCACTATGTGTAACAGGAACATTGCAAAAAGATGTGTGGAAAGAACTGATTTTCTTCTTCTGAAAGCCCGCAGGAGCAGGAATCCTTTTGAAGAGCTCCTACACGCTTCATGTGTACCAGAGGCAGGTTGCAAGGCTGTTTTCCTTTTTCCTTGGTTAAAGATAAGATTTAACTGAACCAGGGAGAAGTCACTGCTTGCTGTGTCGTTTACTGATCTGATGGCTGTTTGGAGTTGGGTCTGAAAGTGTCTGGAAGCAGAGTTCCTTCAGCCACGCTGCTCTGGGCAGTGTGTCTGTGATTCCCAGAGTGCAGCAGGAGAGAGGAAAGGAGCTACTGAGGTGCCTCCCAGGGAGACAAGGTATTTGTCATGTAGCTGTCTCCAACCACTCTTCAGAGCAAACCTGGTCACCCAGACTGCCTGCTGCTTTCCCTCTTTAAAGTACAATAGCACGAATTGCCTTTGCCCCCCTGCTTTGGTGTTAACCTCCTCTTGTTCTGGTGCTTTTGAGGATACATCATGTGTTTCACTGTGATCAGGACAAGAATCAGACCCAGACCTTGGTGCTTCACAGCTGCCACATTTGCAACACACGTATGAGTCCCTGTCAATAGCTGATCTAGATAATGGCTACATTCAGCTGATAAACTCAGTCCTTCTGCACAAGAGGTGAAGCCCATCGTTTGGGCCTTAAATACTGTTTCCCTGGGTGAGACATGTTCTGAAAAACTGTGTGCCTGAGAGAGAAAATGGGCCCTCACCACCTGAAAAAGTTTGCTGTGGAATTGGTGTGTTGCAGTTCTCATCTTGATGGTTGCTGTGCCTGGGAAGGAGCAGAGAAGCTGGGAAGCTCTCTGCAGGCAGTGTTAGGATTAGCTCAAATAGGAGGGGATGGGATGAATTGGCTCCCCAAAGGCAGTGCTTAACCCCCATTTGTCCTTAGAACAAGGGATGTGTTCAACCCTGAAGCTCCAGGACACATCTCCACCCTGCATCTTAAGAGGTCTTTTCCAACCTGAATGATTCTGTGATTCTGTATCTTATGTGCTTTAAAATACACTTGGGCGTCCTGAAAGGATCTCAGGTTGGGAGCTGGGATTTATGTCCCTCAGGATAAGAGCCTGGGGCAAACAGATCTCAGCTTGGCTTGTCATCTCTCTCAGCTGGCTGTGCCCCTTTTGTAGTGGGACAGAGCTGGTCGTGGTGGTACAGCTGCTCTAAGGACAAGGGGCCACTTGGGCAGGGAGGACATGGGCTAAAGATACCTCGAGACTTCATGTCAGAGCTGTCACTTGCCAGCCTGACCAGAATGCCGTGCAGGGGAGTGAATTTTGGGTAACTCAGCAAAACAACGTGAAGGCTCTGCGTGGTTTTCAAATGAGCTGCGGTGGCATGAAGGGGAAATGCCCAGCTGGTTTTAATATCCAGCTTAAGGGAAGTCCTTTTGTTCATTTAGTCTTGATTTGAAGTGGTCTGAGGAGGTGAAATCCTCTTGCCTCATCTGGGTCTAAGCTGGGTGCTGATAAGCAAAGAGCTGTTTTTCCCTGCCAGCCGCTTCTGCCAAGCCAGAAATAGCCTGCCCAAGTAAGCTCACCATAGCAGCATTTCTCATTCAAAAGTTAATAAGCTTTGAAATTGGATTTTAATCAACTAATCTTTGATCCTAGGCGCTAGAGCTCGATTAGGAGCGTCCAGTAAACCAAGTTACATCTTTCTTCCCTGCTTTCTTTTCCCCCCCCCCCAGTCTAGCGAAGAAAAGGCTGAGAAATGTTTCAGCATTTGAGGACCTGTGCATTTTAGGGTTTGTGTTGTGCCTGTTCTTTTGGTCTGATCCATCCCGTGGATGAATGGAAAAACTGATCTCTGGTGGACATCTGCTCTTCCAAGGCTGCAAATGTATTTTAACAGCTCCTTTTGGGAGAAGGGCTGGAGCTCTTTTGCAACAAAGGTTTGGATTCAATCAGATGAGGTGGGACGAGGGATGGAAGATCTGCTGTGGCCCGAACCATATCCCTCCTATTCCCAGCATCAAAATAGAGTACCATGAATTCTGCATCCCACAGAATCATGGAATAGCTGAGGCTGAAGGGACCTCTGGCATTTTGCCAGGCTGCGAAGGAAGTTGCAGCTGGACTCTAGGGTCATGTAGTTACACTTCCGCTCCAGGGATGGATTCAGTTCAGACCTCTCCAACTCATTCTACCTCCCCATAAATCTGAGCAAACACTCCTGTCTCAATTTACCCTCCAAACACTTTTCTCTTGATCAGATAGAGGCTGATTTTATTTTTTTAAAGCTATATTTAGATTCTGGTGCACAAGCTTGCGTTTCCTACAGACATACTGGCTTAGTGAGCTCCCCGAGGACCACACAGTTCCTCCCCGTGCCTGTGGAATGGCCGAATCAAATGGGAGAGGGTTGGTTTGGGCAGCAGAGTAGGCACACAGAGGCACTGCGCTGCTCACATGCTGGAGTCCTGTTATCTCGAGTCATCCCTGACACTGCTGTGTTGTCCAGGGTCAGGGTGGGCTCTCTAATGAGCACCCGTTTCCCTAACACCTCACTCTCGGGGCGCTGGGAGGGTGGCACAGAGGGCCTGGAGTGGGCTTGCCACGGTGGCTGTGGTTTGACGGGGCGCTGGGGAAGCCGGTCACGCCGGCTCCGAGCGGAGTCTGTGCGTGGCTCCGCCCTCCGGTGCTCCTGCTCGCTCTCCCAGAGGATGCTGTATTTCCCTTGCCCCGGGCTGTGAACGTCCGTCTGGACATTTATCTCCTTTCCTCTGAGGAAAGGCAGCAGAGGGAGTGTAATGGTCCTTCCGAGCACACTTTACAACCTAGAGCATCTATTCCATATAAAACTACCCTAATGGCCGGCTTTTACCGTTTCCAACACTTTTCAGGGGGTTTAAGCTCTGTGATGGTACTTGCCAGGAATGTGAAGTGTGGTGTGTCAGCTTTTGGGGGCTGTCCAGCCTGCGCTAGGCTGACAGGTAGCTTGAAGGGAAGCTGGTCTAGTGGGCAGGATTGTTCAGAAAACAGTGTGCTTCGGGTGAGTCAGCTTCCCCTGGAGGTGATGCTTCCAGCCAGCCACAGCCCCGTGATAAATTAAAAGCGACATTAATCTACTAACCCTCAGGCCAATACAGTTAGCAGAGCTGATTGTACCAAGGGAGGGATGAAGTTAGGCTGGTTAGGATCCTCGGAGGCCTCTGGATTTTACAGATCTTGGAGGATACTGATCCCCAAACTGTGAGTAGAATTCAGAAGCCCTCACTGGGCTGATCCTTAGAAGGAATCCAGAGCAGGTCTGATGCTCCACAGAGTGGCAGTGGGGTCCCAAAGCTTTTTCCAGGCCATGCTCGAAAGAGAGGAGGTCTTGACTTGTGTAGCCCCAGCTGTGAAGAGATGATGGCCTTGTACAGGGAAGTCTGCAGAGTCTTTCAACTTTTTCCTCATGTTTTCCATTCCTACGTGATATTTCTAGCTAGGGCTAGTTTTCTTCTTTTTAAGTTCGGATAAAGAGCTGGCCTCGCAACAAACCTCAGTCCTTTCTTGGCTTACCAAAGACCAAAGTGTTCTCACTCTGGTGGCATGTGAGATGGTCAATTATTTTGTGAAGCTTTTTGGAGTGAATTTGCCCAATCCCATAACAGAGCAGCAAGTCTGGTGTGGCAAAACAGCATTGCAGGCCTCAGCTTGTCCTCCAGGCTCCATGAAATGTGTGAACGAGCTGCCAGCAGCCATGGTGGGTGTGAAGACCAGATCCTGCCTGCTTTGGGATGTGTGAATGTTTTGACCTTCTTAGGGCGTCCCATGGCAATGTTTTAGGGCCTGATTTCTGACAGGGCTTTGCATCTCCCAGCTTGTGTCCAGCTCTCTTGCCTGGTTGACCCCAAACCTGAGTGTGAGATCAGGTTTGGACACTTCTCCACGTGCTGTGGGAAATGTTTGTGTGGCTGAAGAGAACAGGCATTGCTCAAAATATCTAGGAGAGAGTACCTCATCCTATTCCTTCTCCCTCTTCATCTTCTCAAGGTGATTCCTCCTTGTTGCTTCCAGCCAGCCACTGGAAGGACTGGAATCTCTGGAGATGTCCCTTCTGGAGAACCACCCAAGCTGGAGCCAGCTGGTGAGCTACAACTTTCAAATCTGAAATTTTTTCGATGGTGTTTGAATGGAAAGGCTGCGTGTCCAGTGAGTTGTGGTTTTATGTGCGGTTTTGTTTGAGGATTTTTTTGGGGAAAAAATGAAGGCTAAATGAATTGTGCACCAAATTTGAGTCCATGTTCAGCTTGATTCAGAGCAATGTTGAGCTTTTTCCCTCTCTTAGGCTCACGGCCTTCTCCTTTTTGATCTGTGCTTAATCTCATCTAATGTTATGGATCCATCGCCTTGAAAATGATTTGCAAAATTGAAGTAGGACTTTTAACTCTCTTTTTCATGGCCGTGCTGTGTTGGGGCAGGTCTGGGTATGGCTGTGGGAGCTGGTAGGAGGATGCTATGGAAATGCAATACATGCTGTGATTGTGCAAGCCTGGGCAAGGAGGAGGAAGAGGGATGGAAATTCATTGTAAAACCATTGCTCCAAGGGGAGGGAAGGGTGTTTGCCGAGGAATGTTTTGAAGGACTAGTGCTCAGTGGGCTGACAGAAGCCAGTCTGTGATGAACCACTTGGAAGGTTTGATGATGCTTAGAAGTTTAGGCTGGGGACCCACCAGTGACATAATTCTTTCCTTTCAATGAGGGCAGTTTGTCCATGTCCTTCAGGAGGAGGACCAGATCTTGGACTGGTGTATGGATGGCCATCCCCAGCTCTCCCCTGGAGGGCTGGGGCTGGCCTGGATGAACTATAGATTTTACCTGTTTGCCCTTCTCCCTGTCCCAGCACAGAGTCACCTCCAGCTCAGCCCGGGATGTGTGGCTCATTCCTTGTGAAGGACACAGTGAAATCTTGCCCAGGTGACAATCTCCAGGGACTGCTTTGGAAAGACGTGCCAGACCTGTGGCAGCCACAGACTCACTTAAATTCCAACAGCGAGCTACTTGGTGCCAAATCCCATTTGTATCACTGAGAAAAATGGTAAAATCATTGTTAGGTGTTCACTAAAATACTCTAAATTTTAGAGAACACGAAGCATGAGTCAGGCATTGAAACCAGCATCCAAAGGAGGGAGGGAGTGGCGAGAGGCAGCAGGAGCGCTTATGAAATATTTTGTTTCACTGGCAAGAGGACAAGAAATAATTGGGCCTTAAATCAAGGAAATGGGAGAATAGGAACAGCAAATCAAGGGAAATGGTGGAAAATTAGGTCTTAGAGTAGAGAAATGTGTACACATGATCACCTGGTGGTTCTGGCAGAGATATATGCCCATAAATCTTCTCTTTTAACCTCTTCCCTGTTGCTTCATGGGGAATAGTGTCAGGCTTGCTGGCCCCATCCGTCTTTTCTAGAGACTACTGGTTTTGGTTTCAACTTGCTTGGTGCTGAGCACCCTCTGAGAGGCCTGAATCTGCTTTAGAGCTGGAGAGGGAGCTCCCAGGCTGCCTGGGCTCCTTGGGGCAGCCCACAGACTGTGACCCCCGAGAGAAGATAATTGTGCAGATCCATCCTGCTTGTGGGATGGGGTTGGGTGGGTGGGGTGAGCCATGGAGGGCTC